>PVKM010044852.1:0-12140 GCA_004027735.1 Carollia perspicillata | reverse complement strand
TTAGGGTTAGGGTTAGGGTTAGGGCTAGGGATAGGTCTAGGAGTAGGGTTAGGTTTAGGGCCATGGCTAAGTGAGGGTTAGTGTTAGGGTTAGGATTAGGGCTATAGCTAGGGTTAGGTTTAGGGTTTGAGCTAGGGTTAGGGTTAGGGTTGAAGTTAGGGCTAGTGTTAGGGTAAGGCTTTGAATCAGGTTAGAGTTAGGGCTAGTGCTAGGACAAGGGTTAGGGTTAGGGCTAGGGCTAAGTTGAATGTTGGTCTAGAGAGAGTATTAGGGTTATGGCTGGGTCTAGGTCAAGGTAGGGGTAGGGCTAGAGTTAGGGTTAGGGTTAGGGTTAGAGTTAGATTTAAGGGTAGGGGTAGGGATAAATTTAGGGCTAGTGTAAGGGTTAGGTTTATGTTTAGGGTTAGGATTAGGGAGAGGGTTAAATTTAGGACTAGGGTTAGGATTAGGGTCAGAATTAGGTTTAGGATTAGTGCTAGGTCTAGGCTAAGACTAGGGATAGTGTTAGGGTTAGGGTTATGGCTAAGGTTAGGGTTAGGGTTAGAATTAGGGTTAGGACTAGCTCTAGGGTTAGGGCTAGGGCTAGGGCTAGGACTAAGGCTGGCTGTAGGCTTAGTGTTAGGTTTAGGGGCAAGGTTAGGGTAAGGGCTAGGGCTAGCTCTAGGGCTATGTCGAGGCCTAGGGTTAGGGCTAGGGCTAGGTCCAAGGCTAGGGCTAGGACTAGGTTTAGGGTTAATTTTATGTCCAGGGATAGGTTTAGGGTTAGGATTAGTTTTAGGGTTAGGGTTAGGGTTAGGTCTAGGGTTAGGTTTAGGTTTAGGTTTAGGTTTATGGTTAGGGCTAGGTCTAGGTCTAGGTCTAGGGTTAGGGTCAGGGTTAGGATTAGGGCTAGGATTAGGTTTAGTGATAGGTGTGGCTTTAGGGTTATGATTTGGGTTAGGGTTATGGCTACGGTTGTGGTTTGAGTTAGAGTTAAGTCTAGGGCTATGGATAGGGCTAAGGTTAAGTTTAGGGTTAGGTTTAGGTTTTGGGCTAGTGCTAGGGTTACTTCTAGGTTTAGAATTAGGGTTAGGGGTAGGGCTAGGGCTAGGATGAGTGTCACGGCTAGGGTTAGGGCTAGGGCTATTGTTAGGGGTAGGGTTATGGTTAGGTTTAAGGATAGGTTAGGTTAGGTCTAGTATTAGAATTAGAATTAGGGTTAGGATTAGGGTTAATGTTAGGATTAGCATTAGGGTTAGGGTTAGGGGTAGTGCTCGGGCTCAGGCTAGGTCTAGGTTTAGGGTGAGGGCTAGGGACAGGGCTAGGTCTACTTTTAGGGCAAGGGCTAGGACTAAGGCTAAGATTATGTGTAGGGATAGGGCTAGTTTAGGGTATGGGTAGAGTTAGGGTTAGGGGCTAGAGCTTGGATTTGGCTTAGGGCTAGGGTTAGGGCTAGGGTTAGTGTTAGGTTTAGGGGTAGGGTTTGGGTGAAGGTTACAGTTACAGTAAATGTTAGGGCTAGGTTTAGAGTTTAGAATTAGGGTAGTGCGAGGGTCACGGTTGGGTAGGTGTAGGTCTTGCATTAGTGCTAGGTCTAGGGTTAGAATTAGGGTTAGGTTTAAGGCTAGGTATAGGGTTAGGTTTAGGTTTATGGTTAGGGTTATTTCAAGGGTTAGGTTTAGGGTGGCAATATGGCTAGGGCTAAGGCTAGGACTAGGTTTAGGGCAAATATATGGACTAGGGCTAGGATTAGGTCTAGGGATAGGGCTAGTTCTAGGGCTATGGCTAGGGTTAGGGCTAGGGCTTGTGCTTGGATTAGGCTTAGAGCTAGGGTTAGGGCTACGGTTAGGTTTAGGGGTAGAATTATGGCCAAGTTTAGGGTTAGGGTTAGGGGTAGGGTAGGTTTGGAATTATAGTTAGAGTTAGGGCTAGGGCTAGGGCTACAGTTAAGTTTAGTGCTAGGGCTAGGTTTAGGTTTAGGTTTAGGGTTTTATTTCAAGGGATAGGGTTAGGTCTAGGCTTAGGGCTAGGGCTAGGGCTAGGTTTAGGGCATGGGCTAGGACTAGGGCTAGGATTAGTTCTAGGGATAGGGCTAGTTCTAGGGCTATGACTAGTGTTAGGGTTAGGGCTAGAGCTTGGATTAGGCTTAGGACTAGGGTTAGGGCTAGGGTTAGTGTTAGGGTTAAGTTTAAGGTTAGGGTTTTGGGCTAAGGTTATGGTTAGCGTTAGTGTTTACGGTTAGGGCTAGGGCTAGAACTGGGGTTAGGTGTAGGATTAGAGTTAGGTTTAGGGTTATGGCTAGGGTAAGGTTAGGGCTAAAGTTAGGGCTAGGGCTTGGGTTAGGGTAAGGGCTAGGGCTAGAACCAGGCCTGGGCTAGAATTAGGGCTAGGGCTGTAGTTAGGTTTAGGGTGCTGGCTAGGGTTAGGGTTAGGGGTAGGGTGAAGATTACTGTTAGAGTTAGGGCTAAGTTTAGTGTTAGGGCTAGTGTTATGGCTAGGGTTAGGGTTAGGGCTGGGACTATGTCTATTTATAGGGTTAGTATAAGGGCTAGGGCTAGTGTTAGGGTTAGCGCTAGGGTCAGGGTTAGGGTTAGGGTTAAGGTTAGGGTTAGGGCTAAGGCAAAGGCTAGGATTAGGGTTATGGTTGTGGTTAGGGTTAGGGTTATGGTTAGGGTTTGGGCCAGCGCTATGGTGAGGGTTAGGGCCAGGGCTAGGGCTAAGGGTAGGGTTAGGTTTAGGCTTAGCGTTAGTGTTAGGATTAATGTTTGCTTGAGGGTTAGTTTTAGGCTTAGTGATAGCTTTAATGTTAGAGCTAGGGTTAGGGTTAGGGCTTGGGATTGGGTTAGGGTTTGGGGTAGGATTAAGGTTAAGTTTAGGGCTAGAACTAGTGCTAGGTTTAGGGTTTGGGTTAAGTTTAGGGCTATGGTTATGGCTATGGCTAGGTTTAGGGTTAGAGCCAGGGTTAGGGTTGGGTTAGGGTTAGGTTTAGGGCTAGGGTTAGGGTGAGGTTTAGGGCTAGGGGTAGGGTTAGAGTTAGGTTTTGGGTTAGGGTTAGGGATAGGGTTAGTGTTAACATTAGGTTTAGGGATATTTTTAGGTTTAGGTTTAGGCTGAGGTATAAGTTTAGGGCTAGGCTTAGGGCTAAGGTTAGGTTTAGAGCTAGGTTTAGGGTTAGGGTTAGGGTTAGAATTAGGGTTAGTATTAGGTCTAGGGTTAGGACTAGGGCTAAGGTTAGGTGTAGGTCTAGGGCTAGGCCTTGGGTTATGGTTAGGGTTAAGGTTAGGTTTAGGGCTAGTGCTAAGATTAGGGCTGGCTCTAGGTTAGTGTTACGATAGGGGTAATGTTAGGGTTAGGGCAAGGGCTAGGGGTTAAGATTAAGGATAGGTTTATGGTTATGGTTATGGTTAGGGTTAGGTTTAGGGCTGGGTTTAGGTCTAGGGTTAGGTTTAGGGTAAGTGTTTGGGTGAGTGGTAGGATTAGAGTTAGGTTTAGGGATAGGGTTAGGGCTAGGTCTAGGGTTAGGGCTAGGTCTACAGTTAGGTTTCAGTTTAAGGTTAGAGTGAGGATTATGGTTAGAGTTAGGGTTATTGTAGGATTTGGGTTAGGGTTAGGGTCAGGGCTAGGATTAGAGATAGGTTTAGGTTTAGGGTTATGTTTAGTGCTACGGTTAGGTTTACCATTAGCATTAAGGTTAGGTTTAGGGCTTGGGCTAGGTTTAGAGTTAGGTTAAGTGTTAGGGCTAGGGTTAGTGTTAGGGATAGGGCTAGGTTTTGGTTTAGGGTTAGTGCAAGGGCAAGGGCTAGTGCTAGAT
The DNA here is from genome assembly GCA_004027735.1 of Carollia perspicillata. Lineage (NCBI taxonomy): Eukaryota > Metazoa > Chordata > Mammalia > Chiroptera > Phyllostomidae > Carollia > Carollia perspicillata. The sequence goes on along the minus strand of PVKM010044852.1, from coordinate 8,350 downwards.
TTAGGATTAGTGTTAGGGTTAGCGTTAGGGTTAGGGTTAGGTTTATGGTAGGGTTATGGTTAACCCTAGGATTAGTGTTAGGCTTAGGTTTAGGTCTAGGGTTAGGTTTTGGTTTAGGGTTATTGTTAGTGTTAGCATTAGGGTTAGGGCTTGGGTTAAATTTAGCACAAGGTTTAGGGTTAGGTTAAGGGTCTGGTTAGGGTTAGGGTTATGTTTAAGACTAGGGTTAGATGTATGGTTAGATTTAGGCCTAGGATTAGGGCTAGGTTTGGTCCTACAGTTAGTGTAAGGGTTCTGGTTATGGATAGGGTTAGAGATAGGTCCAGGTTTAGTGCTAGTGTTAGGGTTAGGCTTAGGGATAATGCTAGCCCTAGGGTTAGAGTTAGGGTAGGGATAGGTTTTGGGTTACAGTTAGGGCTCAGTTTAGTGTTAGGGTTAGGGTAAATGTTAGTTCTAGGCTTAGGGCTACGGTTAGCGTTAGGTTCAGGGTTAGAGCTAGGGTTAGTTATACAGTTAGTTTTAGGATCAGAGTTAGGGTAGGGTTAGGATTAGGGTTAGGGATAGGGTTAGGGGTAGGTTTAGGGTTAGGGCTAGTGTTAGTGTTAGTCTATGGTAGGTCTATGGCTAGGGTTAGTGTTAGTGTTAGGGCTAGGCTTATCGTTATGGTTAAATTTAGTGTTAGGGCTGGGTTTAAGGTTTAGGGTTAGGTTAAGGGTTAGGGCTGGCTTTAAGTTTAGTGTTTGGTTTAGGGTTAGGGTAGGGCTAGTGTTATGTTTCCTTTTACAATTGGAGTTAGGATTACGGTTAGAGTTAGGGTTAGTGTTAGGGTTTGGGTTAGGGTTAGGATTAGGGCTGGGGTTAGGACTAGGGTAATGGTTAGGGTTTTATTTAGGGCTATGTCTAGGGCCAATGCTAGGGTTAGGATTAGGGTTAGGGATAGTATTAGGGTCAAGGTCAGGATCAGTGACAGGGTTAGGAACAGGTTAGGGTTAGTATTAGGGCTAGGGTCAGGGCTAAGGATAGGGTTTGGTCTAGTGGTAGGGTTAAGGGTTTGGTCTAGTGGTAGGGTTAGGGTTAGCGTTAGGGTTAGGGTTAGGGTTAGGCTTTGTTTTAGGGTTAGGTCTGGGACAAGAGCTAGGCAAATGTTAGGGTTAGGTTTTGCTGTAGGGTTAGGGCTAGGGTTAGGGCTAGGGCTACGGGTGGTCTAGATCTAGGGTTAGGGCTAGAATTAGGGCTAGGGCTAGGGCTAGGGTTAGGGTTAGGGTTAGAGCTTATTTTAGGGTTAGGGTTAGAGTTAGGAATTGGGTTAGGTTTAGGGTTAGTTGTTAGGGGTTTACGTTAGAAGTTAGGGTTTAGGTTTGCAGTTAGGGGTTAGGGTTAGGGTTAGCTTTATGGTTAGGGTTAGGGCTAGGGTTTGGTTTAGGTGAAGGGTTAGGGGTAGGGGTAGGGATAGGGCTGGTGCTAGAGTTAGGATTTGGGCTTGCACTATGGCTAGTGCTAGGATTAGGGTTAGGATAAGGGCTAGGGTTAGGGTTAGGGTTTGGATTAGAGTTAGGGCTTGGGTTAGGGTTAGTGTTAGATTTATGGCTAGGGTTAGCTTCAGTGTTAGATTAATTGTTAGGGCTATGGTTAGGGCTATGGTTTGGGTTAGGTTTACGGTTAGGTTTAGGGCTAGGTCTAGGTCTAGGGTTATGGTTTTGGCTAAGTTTATGTTTATGGTTAGGTTTAGGGTTAGGGCTGGCTTCAGGTTTAGTGTTAGGGTTAGGGTTAGGGTTAGGTTTTGGTTATGGTTAGATTTAGGATTATGGTTTGAGTTAGGGTTAGTGTTAGGGTTTCGGTTAGTGTACGGTTAGGGCTAGGGTTAAGTTTAGGGCTAGGATAATGTTTAGTGATATATTTAGGGTTATGTATAGGCTAATGTGGCATTAGGATTTGGGCTAGGGATAGTATTAAGGTCAGGGTTGGGTACAGGGTTAGGAATATTGTTAAGGTTAGGTTTATGGCTAGGGAGAGGGTTCAGGTTATGTCGAAAGGTAGGAGTAGGGGTAGGGCCAAGTGTATTGTTAGGGTTAGTTTTAGTGTTAGGTTTATGGCCAGTGCTAGGACTAGGGTTAGGTTTAGGTTTAGGGTTAGGGCGTGGACTAGGGTTAGTGTTATTGTTAGGGTTAGGGTTAGTGTTAGGGCTAGGGTTTGGTTTAGGACTACAAGTTGCATAGGTTTAGGGTTAGGGTTAGGATTAGTGTTATGGCTAGGGCTAGAGTTAGTGTTAGCTTTAGGATTTCATTTAGGGTGTGGGTTATTGCTAAGACAAGGGTTAGGGTTAGGGTTTAGTGTTACAGCTAGGTTTAGGGCTAGGTCTAGTGTTAGGGTTAGGGTTAGGGCTAGTGCTAGAGCTAGGGCTAGGACTAGGTTTAGGGTCAGGGTTAGGGAAAGGGGTAGGGGTAGTGTTTGGGCTAGGTTTAATTTTAGGGCTAGGGTTAGAGTTAGGGTTAGGTTTAGGGCTAGGATTAGATCTAGGGTTAGTCCTACAGTTAGGGTTAGGGTTGGATTTGGGTTAGGGTTAGAGTTAGGGCTAAGGTTAGAGTTAGGGTTAGAGATAGCTTTAGGGTTAGTGTTAGCGCTAGTTTTAGGGCTAGGCTTAGGGCTATGGTTAGGGTCATGGTTAGGGTAAGAGCTAGGGGTAGTGTTATGGTTACATTCAGGATTAGAATTAGGGTAGGGTTAGTGTTAGGGTTAGGAATTTTGTAGGGTAGGTTTAGGGTTAGGGGGAGGGGTGGAGCTTGGGTTAAGGTTAGCGTTAGGTTTAGGGTTAGGGTTAGGTTAGGGCTAGGGCTAGGGAAGGTTCAGGGATTGGATTAGGGTTTGGTTTAGGGCTAGGGCTAGGGTTAGGTTTAGTGTTAGGGTCAGGGCTTGGGGTAGGGTTTGTGTTAGTGTTAGGTTAGAATTAGGACTAGGGTTAGGTTTAGGGTTGGGGCAAGTGTTAGGGTTAAGTTTAGGTTAAGGGTTAGGTTAGATCTAGGGTTAGGGTTAGAGTTAGGGCCAGGGCCAAGGTAGGGTTAAGGCTAGGAGTAGGGATAGGGTTATGGTTAGGGTTCGGATTAGTATTATGGCTAGGGGTAGAATTAAGGTTAGGTTTAGGTTTAAGTTTATGGTTAGGGTATTGTTAGGACTAGGGTTAGTGTTAGGGTTTAGTGCTATGGCGAGGTTTAGGGCTAGGTCTAGGTCTAGGGTTAGGGTTAGTTTTAGGTTTAGGATTAGGGTTAGATTTAGGAATAGGGCTAGTGCTAGGTCTAGGGCTAGGGCTAAGTTTAGGGCTAGGTCTATGTTTCGGGTTAGGTCTAGGGTTAATTGTATGGCTGGGGTTAGTTTTAGTGTTAGGGTTAAAACCAGGAGTGGGATTAGAGCTAGTGTTAGGGTTAGGGTTAGCATAAGGGCTAGGGTTAGCGTTAGGTTGGGGTTAGAGTTAGGTTCAGGTTTAAGGTTTTTTTTTTTTTTTTTTTTTTTTTTTACAGTTATGGGTAGAATTAGTTTTAGGGTTAGTGTTAGGGTTAGCGTTAGGGTTTGTGGTAGGTTTAGACTTAGTGATAGGGCTAGGGCTAGGTTTAGGATTAGGGTTAGAGTTAGGGTTACAGTGAATGTTATGGTTTGATTTAGGGCTAGGGCTAGTGTGAGGGCTAGGGTTAGGGCTAAGTTTATGGCTAGGGTTAGTTTTAGGGTTAGGGTTACTGTTAGGGCTAGGGTTAGATCTAGGATTATGGTTATGGTAAGGGCAATGATTAGGGTTAGGATTAGGGTTAGGGTTAGTGTTAGGGTCAGGTTTAGGGCTGGGCTAGAGTTAGGGTTAGGGTTAGGGTGAGGATTAGGATTAGTGTTAGGGTTAAGGATAGTGTCAGGTTTAGGGTGAGGGTTAGGGTTAGGGTTAGGTTTTAGTTTAGGGCTAAGGCTAGGGCTAGGGTTAGGGTTAGGGTTAGTATTAACGTTAGGTCTATGGTTAGTGTTGGGCTTGGGTTTAGGGCTAGGGCTAGGCTTAAGGTTCGTATTAGGTTTAGGATTAGGGTTAGGATGAGGGTGATGGTTATGGTGAGGGTGAGATTTAGGGAGGGGCTTGGTGTGAGGGTTAGGGTGAGGGTTAGGACTAGGGCTAGGGTTGTGGCTTGGGCTAGATTTAGGGTTAGGATTAGGGTTACAGTTAGGGCTTCAGTAGTGTTAGTGTTAGTGTTAGGCTAGGGCTAGGGTTGGGTTTAGGATTAGGGTGACAATTAGGACTAGGTTTAGGGTTAGGGTTAGGGTCAGGGCTAAGGCTACAGCTAGCGTTATGTTTAGAGTTAGGTTTATTGTTAGGGTGAGGGTGAGGGTAATGGTTAAGTTTAGGTTTAGGGTTAAGAGTAGTGTTCGGTTTAGTGTGAGTGTTAGGGTTAGGGTTGGGATTAGGACTAGGGCTAGGCCTAGGGTCATGTTCAGGGTTAGAGATAGGTCTAGGGTTAGTGTTAGAGTTTATGCTAGGGTTAGGTTTAGGCATAGGGTTAGATTTTGTGCTAGGGTTAGGGTGAGTTTTAGGGTTGTTGCTAGGGTTAGGGTTAGGGTTAAGTTTAGGGTGAGTGTGAAGGTTAAAGTGAGTGTGAGGGTTCGGTTGAGGCTTAGGGTGAGGGTAAAGTTTAGATTTAGGTTAAGGATTAGGGTTGGGACTAGGGTTGTTCTAGGGTTAATACTCCATTTATGGTTAGGGTTAGGGTTAGCCTTAGGGCTAGGGTTAGAGCTAGTGTTAGGGTTACGGTTATGGCTAGGATTAGATTTAGAGTTAGCATTAGTTTTAGAGTTAGGGTTAAGGTTTGGGTTATGGTTAGGAGTAGGGTTATGGTTAGTGTTAGGGATAAGGTTACAGCTTAAGTTATAGTCATCGCTAAGGTTAGGGTTAGGGATAGGGATAGGGCTAGCGTTAGTGGTAGCGCAAGGGTTAGGGTTAGGGATAGGGTTAGGGTTAGGTTTCAGGTTGCGAATAGTGCTACGGCTAGGGCTAGGGCTAGCGTTAGGCTTAGTGTTAGGTTTAGGGTTAAATTTAGGTTAAGTCTAGGGCTAGGGTTAGGGTTAGGGTTAGGGCTAAGGCTAGGGCTAGGGATACTGTTAGGGTTTGGGTTAGGGTTAGGGTTGGGGTTGGGTTAGAGTTAGGGCTGTGGTTTCGGTTAGGTTTAAGGTATGGTCAGGTTTAAGGTTAGTTTTATGGTTAGGGTGAGGTGTAGGGCTAGGGCTAGGGCTAAGTTTAAGGTTACTATTAGGTTTAGGGTCTGGGCTAGGTTATGGTTAATTCTAGGACTAATGCTATAATTAGGGTTAAAGATAGGGTTAGGGTTAGGGTTAGTGTTGAGTTGTGGGGTAGGGTAGGGGTAGGGCTGGGCTTACATTTGGGGCCAGGGTTAGGGTTACTTTTAGGATTAAGGTTAGGGCTAGGTTTAGGCTTAGGGTAAGGTTTAGGGCTAGGGCTAGGTTTAGGGTTAGGATTTGGGATAGGCTTAGGCTTATGGCTCAGGTAGGTTTAGGGCTAGGCTTAGGTTTAGGACTAGGGTTAGTGTTAGTGTAAGGGTGAGTGTTAGGGTTAGGGGTAGGGTTAGTTCAAGGGTTAGGGCAAGGATTATGGTGAGGTTTAGGGTTAGGGATAAGGCTAGTCCTAGGGTTAGGGCTAGGTTAGTGTTATGGTTAGGGCTAGGGTTTAGGTAGGTCTAGGGTTAGGACTAGACCTAGGTGTAGTGCTAGGGTTAGTGTTAGCATTACAGTTAGCGTTATGGCTAGGATTCGGGTTATTGATAGGGTTAGGGCTAGAGTTAGGGTTAGGGTCAGGGGTAGGGATAGGGTTAGGGTTAGTTTTAGAATTAGGGTTAGGGCTGGGGTTAGGTTTAGGGTTAGGTTTAGATTTAGGGTTTGGGCTAGGGCTTAGGCTAGGTTTAGGGTTAAGGTTAGGGTTAGGGTGAGGTTTACGAGTAGGGTTAGAATTAGGGCCATGTCTAGGGCTAGGTTTAGGTTTAGGGTTTGAGCTAGGTTTAGTGTTAGGGCTAGGTTTAGGACTAGGGCAAGGGTAGGTTTAGGATTAGTGTTAGTGTTAGGGCCAGGGATATGGTTAGGGTTAGGTTTCAGGGTAGCAATAGGGTTAGGTTTGGGTTAGGGCTAGAGCTAGGGCACAGACTAGTGCTAGGTTTAGGTTGAGGTTTAGGGTTAGGGTTAGGTTTAGGGCTAGGGCGAGTGCTAGGTCTAGGGTTAGGGGTAGGGCTAGGGTTAGGTTTATGTTTAGGGTTAGGTTTAGTGTTAGGGCTAGGTCTAGGGCTAGGGCTCGGGTGAAGGCTAGGGTTAGGGTTAGGGTTATGTTTAGTTTTAGGGCTAGGTTTAGGGTTAGGGTTTGGGTTAGGGCTAGAGTTAGGGCTAGGGCTAGGGAAAGGCCTAGGGGTAGAGCTAGGGCTAGGGTTATGTTTGGGGTTAGGGTTATGATAGTCTTAGGGATAGGGCTAGGGATAGGTGTATGGCTAGGTGTAGGGTTAGGGTTAGAGTTCGGGTTAGGGTAAGGGTTATGGCTAGGTCTAGGGCTAGGGCTAGGTTTAGGGTTTGGGTAAGGCTAGGGCTAGGGCTAGGGCTAGGTTTAGGGTTAGTGCTAGGGCTAGGGTTCAGGTTAGGTTTAGGTTTAACACTAGTGTTAGGGATAGAGTTATGGTTCAGGTTAGGGTTATGGTTAATGTTAGGGTTATTGCTAGGGCTGGGGTACAGCTAGGGCTATCTTAGGGTTAGGGTTAGGTCTAGGGCCAGGTCTAAGGCTAGGATTAGGACTAGGGCTAGGGCTATGGCTGGGGTTAGGGTTAGGGCTAGGGCTAGGGTTAGTGTTAGGTTTAGATTTAGTTGTTGATCTAGGGCTACGAATAAGGCAAAGATTAGGGTTAGGGATAGGGTTATGGCAGGGGCTAGGGCCAGAGCTAGGGCTAGGGTTAAGTTTAGGGTTAGGGTTAGATCCAGGGATTAGGGTTAGGGTTAGTGTTAGGTTTAGATTTAGTTGTTGATCTAGGGCTACGAATAGGGCAAAGTTTAGGGTTAGGGATAGGGTTAGGGCAGGGGCTAGGGCTAGAGCTAGGGCTAGGGTTAGGTTTAGGGTTATGGTTAGATCCAGGGATTAGGGTTAGGGTTAGGTTTATGGTTAGGTTTAGGGTTATCATTAAGGCTAGGGCTACAATTAGGGTTAGGGCTATGATTAGGGTTAGGGCTAGGGCTGGGAATAGGGTTAGTGTTATGTTTAGAGTTAGGTTTAGGGGTAGGAATAGGGTTAGGTTTAGGGTTAGGTTTAGGGTTCAGGGCTAGAGCTAGTGGTAGGGCTAGGGCTGGAGTTAGGGTTAGGGTTAGGGTCAGGGCATGGGCTATAGCTAGGCCTAGGTGTAGGTTTAGGTATAGGTTTAGGTTAAGGCTAGGGTTAGGGTTAGGGTTAGGGTTAGGGCTAGGTTTATGGTTAGGGCTAGGGCCAGGGTTAGGATTAGGGTTAGGAATAGTTTTAGGGTTAGGGTTAGGGTTAGGGTTAGGGTTAGGGTTAGCGCTGTGTATAGCCTTAAGGCTAGGGTTAGGGGTGGGGCTAGGTAGGGCTAGGTTTATGGTTAGTGCTAGGGCTAGGTAGTGGGTTAGATTTAGGGTTAGGGCTAGTGTTAGGGATAGAGTTAGGGTTAGGACTAGGGCTAGGGCTAGGGCTATTACTAGGGTTAGGGTTAGGGTTAGTTTTAGGTTTAGATTTAGTGCTAGGTATAGGTCTATGGCTAGAGCTCAGATTAGGGTTAGGGATAGGGTTAGGGCAAGGGCTAGGGCCAGGGCTAGGGCTAGGTTTAGGGTTAGGTTTAGAGCCAGGGTTAGGTTTAGGGCTAGGTTTATGGTTAGGGTTAAGGGTAGGGCTACAAGTAGGGTTAGGGGTATGGTCAGGGTAGGGCTCGGGCTGGGCATAGGTTAGGTTTAGGTTTAGAATTAGGTTTAAGGATAGGAATAGGTTTAGGGCTATAGCCAGGGTTAGGGTTAGGGCTAGGGCTAGGGTTAGGGTGAGGGTTAGATTTAAGGTTCAGACTAGAGCTAGTGGTAGGGCTTGGGGTGGGGTTAGGGTTAGTGCTAGGGTCAGGGCATGGCCTATGGCTAGGCCTACATGTAGGTTTAGGTGCAGGGTTAGGGTTAGAGGTAGGGTAGGGTTAGGGTTAGGGCTAGGTTTATGGTCAGGGTTAGGGCTAGGGTTAGGATTAGTGTTCAGGATAGTGTTAGGTTAGCGTTAGGGTTAGGTTTAAGGTTAGCATTGGGGTTAGCCTTTGGGCTAGGGCTAGGGTTTGGGTTAGGGCTAGGTTTAGAGTTAGGG
>PVKM010044851.1:0-12115 GCA_004027735.1 Carollia perspicillata | reverse complement strand
GCTCAGAGAGTCCCAAAGAAGGTGGACCCAAGGAGGAACACACCAAGGCACATCATAATTACATTAGCCAAGATTAAAATGAAGGAGAGAATTCTAGAAGCAGCAAGAGATAAGGGGACAGTCACCTACAAAGGAGTTCCCATCAGACTGTCAGCTGATTTCTCAAAAGAGACCTTACAGGCAAGAAGGGGCTGGAAAGTATTCCAAGTCATGAAATGCAAGGACCTACATCCAAGACTGCTCTATCCAGCAAAACTTTCATTCAGAATGGAAGGGCAGATAAAGTGCTTCTCAGGTAAGGTCAAGTTCAAAGAGTTCATCATCACCAAGCCCTTATTATATGAAATGTTAAAGGGACTTCTCTAAGAAAAAGAAGATAAAAAAATATGAACAGTGAAAGGACTGCAAACTCATAGTTTTTAACAACCACACCTAAAACAAAAGCAGACACCTAAAACAGGAGTGGAGCCACAGAAATGGAGATCACATAGAGGGTTAGCAACAGGGGAGTGGGAGGAGAGGGTGGGGAGAAGGTACAGAGAATAAGTAGCATAGACAGTGGGGAGAAAATAGACAGGGAGAGGGCAACTGTAGAAGGGAAATGTAGAAGCTAAAGAACTTATGACTCATGGAGATGAACTAAAGGGGGAAGTATGGATGGGAGGCGGTGTGCAGGGTGGAATGGAATGAAGAGAGGGAAATGGGATGACTGTAATGGCATAATCAATAAAATATATTTTAAAAAATAAAATTTACTTCATAACTAAAAAAGGAAGGAAGGAAGGTGGAATGGAGTAAGAAAGGAGAAGTGTGTATTTTTATGTAAAACCAAAATTTAAAGAAATAACATATATTTGCATATACCTAGTGAGATAGAAAACAGACAACCACAGTAAAATATATAATTGTAGAAAAATCTGCACCACAGAGATATCAACAACCAATGAGCTAAGATTTATATAAATGGAACTTATGACACATATCATAAGTTCTAGAACAAGGTGGTGATAGTCTGCTGTCCCTGCTCCCTGTGGATGTCTTCTCAGGCCTGCCTGTTCCCACTGTGCTATTTCTGGACCCACACCTCCAGGCCTTCTCTCACTGTCCCGGTAGCTCACGGGTCCTGAGCGGATCTACAGCCACTCCAACTCTGTGCAGCAAGCAGTGCCAGGCTGGACAGCAGTGGCAGCCCACCTAGAAAGCCTGGGCCATCAGCCCCCATCCTGTGCACCTAGCAGGTGGGCCAGTTCCTGTGTTCTCCTGCACACTCTCCATGCTGTCCTCCACATACACTCTCACTCACAGATGTTTTCGCTCACTCTCCCCTCTGTGCTCTGACTTCCAATCCAGTCCATGTCTGAGAGCAGAAGAACAGAGCTGGCAGCTACTCTCTGCCACCATCTTGGATCTGTCCTATCACTCTTGAATTAACCTACTCTTCAGGTTCCTTGGTTGTCTTGGATAAGATATTTGATTTGCTATGCATCCACCATTTTGCCCTTATGTTTTGTGAGTGACACAATGTAGTGATGAAGAATAAGGATATCTTTTCTTCATCTGTTATATAATATTTATGGAATTTCTGACAAAACATAGGAGACAAAATATTTCTTACTGGGTCAGTGACAGGAAGTTGATTATATAGGCACTGAGGAATAACTCTTTTATTTGTATGCAGTTTGGTCATTGTCTAGTCTGAGCCAGATTCAATTTAAGAAGAATTTGTTTTATGTTTTGTTTTATTTTATTCTTTGATAACTTGTTTTCACTGATTTTAATCCTTGTTTTTCAGGAAAAAAAGTTTTCTTTTATTGAAACTCACATAAAACCCTTCATTTTTAGATTTACAATAAATTATATTTAAAGCTATATGAACCCCAGACTAGTGTTTTGCTGCTTATGAATTCTTTCCTGTTCCCCTTCATCCAGTAAATGGGTTTCCCTTGTTAGTATTGATTTTCAAAATAGCCCTATGGTATAGATAGGGTAGGGATTATTATCTACATTTTATAAAGCATAAAGATGAGATTGATAGGGCTTCCAACTGGTCACAGGCAGATTTGCTTTTAAAATACATAACAAATTTCTTTTACTTTATGTTCTACCTTTTCATGTTTTTATGAACTTGGAATGTATCTTGAAATGTATATCTACCATAACATTTTTCCAGATAAGCTGTTATTAAATTAATGTTTTGTGTCATACTTCAGTGGAGTAAATATATTTTGGCCAAAAGTTTTGTTTGGTATTAAATAAAAATAGAAGGCATATTTTGTACTTTCATTAATAATTTTATTGAACAATATATTCACCATTTTGTTCCACTACCCTCTGCCATCCTTCAGTCAACTTCATAACTCCATCTTCCCAAAATTTTTTATCTTTTTGAGCAAAGAAATGTTCCAGGTGCCTTTTGCTGTCTTCAAGAAAATTGAATTTTTTTTCCATTAAGAGAATTTTGAAAAGACGGAAATTGCTGGTGCGATGTCGGGTGAATACAGTTGATGAACCAGAACTTCCCAACCAAGCTGTAACAATTTTTGCCTGGTCATCAAAGAAACATGTGGTCTTGTGTTATCCTGATGGAAGATTATGAATTTTCTGTTGACTAATTCTGGAAACATTTCACTGAGTGCTGCTTTCAGTTGATCTAATTGGGAGCAGTACTTGTTGGAATTGTTTGGTTTTCCAGAAGGAGCTCATAATAGAGGACTCCTTTTCAATCCCATCACATACAGAACATCACCTTCTTTGGATGAAGACCAGCCTTTTGTGTGGCTGCTAGTGGTGGTTCATTTCATTTGCCCCTATGATCTCTTCTGTTCCACATTATTGTAAAGTATCCACTTTTCATCACTCATCACAATTTGTTTTAAAAACAGAATGTTATTGTTATGTTTAAGTAGAGAATTGCATGCAGAAATATGGTCAAGAAGGTTTTTTTTCACTTAGGTTGGAACCCAAACATCAAAGCAATTAACATAACCAAGCTGGTGCAAATGATTTTCAATGCTTAATTTGGATATTTTGAGTATGTAGGCTATCTCCCACATGGTATAATATTGATTGTTCTCAATTAATGTCTCAATTTGATTGCTATCAACTTCAACTGGTCTACCAGACTGTGCAGCACAGTCCAGTGAGACATCGCCAGCACAAAACTTCTCAAACCACTTTTGATATGCTTGATCAGTCACAGTAGCTTCTCCATACACTGCACAAATCTGTTTGTGTGTGTGTCAGTTGTGTTTTTACTTTTCTTTAAAAATAAATCATAATATGCCAAAAATGTTGCTTATTTTCTTCCATCTTCAATAGTAAAATGACTACACAAAAATTCACCAATTTTGATACATTTTTTAAAGTGCATGCTGATATGACAGCTTTCACAATACAGTGTAACAAAATTATTTCAAATGAAGTTACAGACAACTAAATGCCACTAGAACCATTTTATGGAAAAAAATGAACTAACTTTTTGGCCAACCCAATAGAACTCATTAGGTGACAGTGGGAATAGGGAGTTGGTTTGACCTAAGCTTCTAGGTATTGAAAATATGTAGTTCCTCAAGTCTCCTTGTTTATAATTTGGGTGTTGGGGAGTGATAATCTCAGAACCAGTTCCACAAAGGAAATATTCACATGTATTATAAGAGCAAACAAGTCTTGAAAAGGGGGTAAAACGTGTATTGAAGGAGAGTCAAGTAGAAGGGAAATGATAAGTGCAAAGATCACAGAAAGAAACCAACAAGTACCAGATATGGCAAAGGTCATCCATATGGAAGAGTGGCAAGAAAGAGTATTGATGTGGAGAAGAGAACACTTAGGAGAGAGGCTTGAAGACCTAGTGAGAGATAATAATGTCATAGAAGTTAAGGCAAGAAAAATTTGTAGGAATCTGACACTGTTTGGTTTGTCTGACACCAGATGGTATGGAAGCTTATGTCAAAGTGGATAGTTGCCCAGAGGAACCCCAACTACGGATGAAAAATAATAAAAAAGAGGAATATTATGATGATGATTTTTATGACTCTGACATGGATATTGTCAGGATTGATGATGACCACTCTCCTCCATTATTCCAAATCCGCTCAGCTGCCAAGAAGCATCCTAAAATTTGGGTTCACTATATTGCTGCTGAAGAGGAGGACTGGGACTATGCTCCCTCAGTCCCCACCTCCAATGACAAGTAAGTACTTTTTGACTCTTGATACTGTCTCTTCCCCATACTCAAAAGGTTCTTCCTAGTTATTCAAAGCAAGAAATCCTCAAACCACATTTAGGATAGGTGCAAGCATGGAATCAAATGTCCAGAGATTTATGTTTTCAAACTAAAATAGCTAAGCATCAAGGATGCTTATATTTTTCCCACTCTTTTCCTGATTAAATCATATCAGCTATATTAGAGTTGAATTTTAGCCACCTGTCATCTACTTTGAATTCTCCATTCCAACCTCTCATCTTTTTGTGTCTCACACAGAAGTTATAAAAGTCTATATTTGAATAATGGTCCTCAGCGGATTGGCAGGAAGTACAAAAAAGTCCGATTTATGGCATACACAGATGAAACATTTAAAACTCGTGAAGCTATTCAGTATGAATCAGGAATCCTAGGACCTTTACTTTATGGAGAAGTTGGAGACACACTGTTGGTAAGTTGAGGAAAAGATATAAGGTTGGGTTAGAAGAAAAAGTCTGGAAGGTTTTGAGTTTCTTAAAACATTGTAATTCAGCCTTATCTCTAATGGACATCATCTTCTAAAAATCATAAGTGTTACACAAACAAATGTGGATTATAAATTTATTTTAAAATATGAGTATATACAATACAAATTTAATGACAGCCTTTAAACCTGCCATAATTCCTTGAAATATTCATTGCTTAAACTTTGATACATATCCTTCTAAAACTTTTCCCACCAATTACATAGTACAAGAATCAGCAAATTTGGCCTATTGTCTGTTTTTGGATAGCCTATGAATTTACAAGGATTTTACATTCTTAAAGAGTTGTAAAGAAAAGAATAATAATAAGACTATGTGACAGAGACTAGATATGGGTCACAAAGCCTAGAGCATTTACTATTCAGTCCTTTCCATAAAATATTTGTTGACCCTTGATATAAGATACTAAGAATGCTTATGCATCAAAGAATAAAATACTCAATGAACATTGGTGTGGAAAAAGGGGGTTCATTTTTCGACAGAGTTTGGAGATAGATAGTTGGTTACATCAATTCAACAGATCAAGAGTGTCACAAAGGCCTTGACCAGTGTGGCTCAGTGGGTTGAGCATCATCCCACAAGACAAAAATTCGCTAGTTTGATTCTTGTCAGGGCACATGTCTGGGTTGCAGACTAGTCCATGGTCAAAGCATGTTTGAGAGGCAATCAATCAGTGTTTCTCTCTTTCCCTTCCCTTCTCTCTAAGAATAAATAAATAAAATCTTCAAAAAATAAAAAGAATGTCAAAAAGGATGCTGATTATTATACACAGAGTTTTCAGCAGAACACCATGCACTAGTTAGCTATACCAGAGGAGGACTCTACATAGGGGGTAACAAATATCATTGCTATGCTAGACATCAGAAAAAAGTCCAGACACCTCTGTCCACTACATATTGGTATTGAAGTAGCCAAGGTAGACACAACATAGTCAAACATTGGATGGAATGAGGCTTTTACTCACATACAGAAGAGATATATTAGAGCAAGATCAGCTCCAATAGTGTGCATGAGTTCCATGGCTAGCAGGTCTTACCTGGCAGCCAACACAGAGCAGTTTGCCTATGTGCACTCATCTCCTACTGCAGCAGTAGGATCCCAACCACTTCCTCTCCCCCCAATCCTGTGGAGTCTAAAATACTAAAAGTTGGGGGCATGCCTAAGGTCTATGGATACACATGTTTATGCAGAACAAAAGAAAATTCATTGAGACTGAAACAGAAAAAAGATATACTCATACAAGGTAATAGCCTGGAACAGGCCGTGTGGACTTCCTTTATTTCCATTAAGCAAATGATCTAGGCCCAAGGCCCATTTTTATGTAGCTAAGAGAAGGCCAAAGACTGTGCACATGAGACTGCCTTTACCAGCATGGAATTTTGTTAGATATTGTCAAAATGCCTTTCAACAGTTCTGTGTCAATTTATACTTTCACTGAGACTATATGAGTTCCCCTTTCCCCACATCATTGCCAACAACGTATATTATAAACCTGAATAATATTTTCCAATCTGATAAGCAAAATATTATATATTGTTTTCATTTGCATTTCCTTGGTTAGTAGTGAAATTTCCAAGTGTTTCATATTTGTTGCCTACTTACATGACACCTTCCATAAGTTTCCTGCTTTTAAGTTTTGCCCAGTTTTCTATTAGAATGGACATCTTTGCTTATATATTTGTAAAAGGCTTTATGCATTATAGATATTGGCACACTATCTTTCAAGTGTTTTTTTAGTTCATCACTTATACTTAATTCCTTTATGATGTATTTTGTCCTATAAAGATTTTTTATCTTTATATAGTCAATCTTTTTTCTCATATTTTACATCAGGGTTCACACTTGATGTTGGACAAATGTATAATGACATGTATCCAATCATTACAGCATCAGACAGAGTGGTTTCACTGTCCTAAAAATCCTTTATGCTCTGTCTATTTATCTGTTCCTCTCCCCAGTCCCTGGTAACCACTAATCTGTTTACTGACTTCATGGTTTTGCCTTTCCCAGAATGTCATATATTTAGAATCATACAGTATATAAATTTATAACAATGGCTTTATAGCTTATTAATGGTGAGTGTTGAATAATATTTCATTGTTTGGATGCACAAAAGTTTATTTATTCTCCTACTGAAGGACATCTTGATTGCAACAAAGGCTGGTGAGTTTTGGAGCAAGAAGAACTTGCATTGATTGCTGGTAGAAATGTAAAATTGTATAGCCAGTTTGGAAGACAATTCAGCAGTTTCTTACAAGCTAAAGATACCATTAACATATGATCCAGCTGTTTGATATTTATGCAGAAAAGTTGAAAATTTATGTCTACACAAAACCTGTGCACAGATGTTGTTAACAGCTTTATTTATATATAGTCAATTATTTTATCAATCTTTTCACTTATGTTTTCTGCTTAGGAATGTCTTCACCACCTCCAAGAGATTAAAAAACATTCTACTATATTTTATTATTTTACTTTTATAGTTTTATTTTTACAATAAGCAATTTAATTGCTCTGTAAGTTTCTTTTGGGTGTAGTGCATAGTGTTAGATAAGGATCCCCCAAATGACAGCTAACTGGCCAATCAATTCTTTCTTTGCTAATTTAAAAATGCCTTCTTTATAAAACAATAAATTGCTAAAATTTGTTCTCTTTAAGTGATCTATCATCACACTATTTTAATGACAATAACAACTTGTAATATGTCTTCATATTTGTAGGGCAAGTCTTCAATCATTGTATTTCTTTAAAATTTTATTGAGCTATTCTTGTACATTTTTTCTTCATAAATTGTATTTACTTACTTTTGAATTAGCCAGTAAGAATAATTCAAAAGGCAAAAAAGAAAATATAAAATGAAAATCAAATTATCCACCCTCTCATACTTCCAATTCTGTAGTCTGACAAGCAATCATAGCAGTC
Source organism: Carollia perspicillata (assembly GCA_004027735.1). Taxonomy (NCBI): domain Eukaryota; kingdom Metazoa; phylum Chordata; class Mammalia; order Chiroptera; family Phyllostomidae; genus Carollia; species Carollia perspicillata. The sequence goes on along the minus strand of PVKM010044851.1, from coordinate 4,468 downwards.
AGTTTATATATTCTCATCCAGAAATAGTGTATACATATACAGTTGTATGTGTATATATTTTACACAAAACAGAAACAGTATAGACATTGTTCTGTACTTTGACTTTTAAAAATTTAACAGTTTATTTTGGATATCATTTTACATAAAGATATACAGATCTGCCTCATTCCCTGCTTTATGTAAGTTATGCTCTGGACACCTTGCTGAATCCTATTGAACTTTTCTTTTAATGTAAGAATTTGAGGATTATTCTTTGCACTTTATGTAGAAATTTTCAAACATATCCAGAAGTAAACAGAATAGAAAAATAAACTACTTTGAACCCATCACTCAGCTCCAAAGTTATCAGCAAATGGCTGATTTCATTTCACCTAAAAACCAACTGAGCACCAGCCAAGATGGAGGCATAGGGAGATACACTGTGCCTCCTTGCACAACCAAAAGAAGGACAACAACAAATTTAAAAACAAAAGAAAAACCTAGAACTGACAGAAAATCAAACTGTATGGCAGTCTGACAACCAAGGATCTAAAGAAGAAACATTCATCCAGACTGGTAGGAGGGGCAGAGATGGGTAACTGGGTAGAGAAGACTCGCAGCAAGGCAGGGGCTGGTGGACAGGGCAGTCCCACATTTGCCTACAAATAAACCAGGATGAACAACTGGGGAGCAAGACAGACCATGCAACCCAGGGTTCCAGTGCAGTGAAATAAAGCCTCAAAACCTCTGACTGAAAAACCTGTGAGGGTTGAGGCAGCAGGAGAAACTCCAACCCTCACAGAAGAGTTTGTTGGTGAGACCCACAGGGTCCTAGAATGTACACAAACCCACCAACTGACAACTCAGCACCAGAAGGGCCCAATTTACTTGTGGGTAGTAGGGGAAGTGACTGAAAACCAGCAGAGAGGAGAGCAAGTGGCATTGTTCCCTCTCAGACCCCTTCCCTACACACAGTGCCACAATGAAGCCAAGTGGGTTGCCCTGCCCTGGTGAAAACTTAAGGCTCTGCCCTTTAGATGTAACAGGCATGCTGAGAAAAAAAAATGGCCCAAATGAAAGAATAGATCAAAACTCCAGAAAAAATACAACTAAGAATGGAAAGATAGCCAACTTATCAGATGCACAGTTCAAAACACTAATAATTACGAAGCTCACAGAAATGGTTGAATATGGTCGCAAATTAGAGGAAAAATGAAAGCTATGAAAGGTGAAATAAATGAAAATGTACAGGGCACCAACAGTGACACGAAGAAAACTGGGACCCAAATCAATGATTTGGAGCAGAAGGAAGAAAGAAACATCCAACCAGAATAGAAGGAAAAAAACAAGAATTCAAAAACCCGAGGAGAGGCTTAGGAACCTCTGGGATAACTTCATTCCAACATCTAAATCATAGGGGTGCCAGAAGGAGAGGAAGAAGAGCAAGAAATTTAGAACTTATTTGAAAATATAATGAAGGAAAACTTCCCTACCCTGGCAAATGAAATAGACTTCCAGGAAGCCCAGGAAGCTCAGAGAGTCCCAAAGAAGGTGGACCCAAAGAAGCACACACAAGGCACATCATAATTATATTAGCCAAGATTAAAGATAAGGAGAGAATCTTAAAAGCAGCAAGAGAAAAGGAGACAGTTACTTACAAGGGTGTTCCCACAAGACTACCAGGTGATTTATCAAAAGAAACCTTGCAGGCAAGAAGGGGCTAGAAAGAATTATTCCAAGTCACGAAAGGCAAGGACCTTCATCCAAGATTGCTCTATCCAGCAAAGCTATCATTTAGAATGGAATGGCAGATAAAGCACTTCCCAGATAAGGTTAAGTTAAAGGAGTTCATCATCACCCACCCTTACTAAAATGAAATGTTAAAGGGACTTATCTAAGAAAGAGAAGATAAAAAATATGAACAGTAAAATGACAATAAACTCACAGCTATTAACTGAACCTAAAACAACAACAACCTAAGGAAACAACTAGAAGAGGAACAGAATCACAGAAATGGAGATAACATAGAGGGTTATCAGTAGGGGAGTGGGACAGGGAGAGAAAGGGGAAAAGTACAGAAAATAAGTAGCATAAATGGTAAGTAGAAAATAGGAGGAGGTTAAGAATAGTGTAGGAATTGTAGAAGCCAAAGAACTTACATGTATGACCAATGGACTTGATCTAAAGAGGGGGAAAGAAGGTAGGAGTGGGTATGCAGGATGGAGGGGAATAAATGGGGGGGAAACTGGAAAATTGTAATAACATAACCAATAAAATATATTTTAAAAAAGCAACTAAGTGAAACAGCCATCTATAGAAAGTTCACACAACTCCAGTAGAATATACATTCTTTTCAAGTGTACATGAAACATTTTCAAGGATAAACCATACATTATGCCACAAAAAATCTCAAAAAAATTAAAGGAAACTAGAGTCTAATACCCCTTGTGAATATAGATAAAAAAATTCTCTACAACACATTAGTAAACCAAATCTAGCAACATTTTTAAAAGATTATATACAATGATCAAGTGGGATTTATCCCAAGAATGCAAGGGTGGTTCAACATATGAAAATTAATGAAATATACCATAATTTAATAAAAGACAAGAAACACATGATCATATAATAAACAGGTGGATAAAGGTGCTTGACAAAACCCATTACCCATTCATGGTAGAAACACTCTCAGTGAATTAGTAACAGGAAACAAGGTCTTTAACTGATGAAGAATGTCGAAGAAAAAATTATAATATGATGAAAAACTGAAAATTTTCCCTTTGAGATTGGGAACAAGCTAAGATAGCCACTCTTATCACTTTTATTTAATATTGTATTAGAAGCCAATGAAATGAGCCAAAAAAGAAAAGGAATTAGAGGGATTTGAATTGGAAAGGAAGAAATAATACTGTCTTTATTTGCAGATAACATGATCTTATATGTAGAAAGTCCTACTAAAAAGCTGTTAGAACTAATAAACAAGTTTAACAAATTGTGATATATAACACCAATATTAAAAATTAAGCTTTATTTCTATATCTTTCTGTATATTCTTATTAATTAATACTCTGCAAATGAAATTGGAAAACAATTTTATTTAATATAACATCAAAAAGAATAAAATAGAGGCTTCTCAAGATGGAAGCATGTGTAGACATGCTGAGCCTTCTCATACAACCACAGAGAGAATTAAAACTCTTTCTCAAAACAAATAACATGGAACAGAACAGAGAGCCCAGACATAAACCCAAACCTCTACGGTCAATTAATATTTGACAAAGGGAGAAGAAGCATAAAATGGAGCAAAAATAGCTTCTTCAACAAATGGTGTTGGGAGATCTGGACAGCTACATGCAAAAAAAATGAAACTCGATCACCAACTTACACCATACAAAAAATAAATTCAAGGTGGATATAACACTTAAATATAAGTTGTAATACCATAAAAGTCCTAGAGGAAAATGTTGGCAGGAAAATCTCAGACATTCCACACAGTAACATCTTCACAGATATGTCCCCTAAAGCAAGGGACATAAAGGAAAGAATAAACAAATGAGACCTCATCAAATTAAAAAGCTTCTGCATGGCTAAAGAAAACAGCACTAAAATGAAAAGAGAGCCAACTGTATGGTAAAACATATTAGCCAATGATACCTTGGACAAGGGTTTGATCTCCAAAATATATAAAGAACTCCCACAACTCCACTCCAGGAAGACAAATAACCCACTTATAAAATGGGCAAAAGACTTGAACAGACACTTCTCCAATGAGGACATACAGAGGGCCCAGAGACATATGAAAAGATGCTCAGCATCACTAGCCATCAGAGAGATGCAAATTAAAACCACAGTGAGATACCACCTCACACCAGTCAGAATGGCCAACATAAATAAATCAACAAGTGTTAAAGAGAATGTGAAGAAAAGGGAACCTTAGTGCACTGTTGGTGGGAATGCAGACTGGTGCAGCCACTGTGGAAAACAGTATGGAATTTCCTCAGAAAACTAAAAATGGAACCTCCTTTTGATCCAGCAATTCCACTGCTGGGATTATACCCTAAGAGCTCTGAAATACCAATTCAAAAGAACCTATGCACCCCAATGTTCATAGCAGCACAATTTACAATAGCCAAGTGCTGGAAGCAACTTAAGTGCCCATTGGTAAATGAGTGGATCGAAAAACTAGGGTACATTTACACAATGGAATTCTACACAGCAGAGAGAAAGAAAGAGCTTATACCCTTTGTGACAGCATGGATGGAACTGGAGAGCATTATGCTAAGTGAAATAATCCAGGCGATGAGGGACAAATACCATATGATCTCACCTTTAACTGCAACATAATCAACAAAAGAAAAAAGTAAACAAAATAAAACCAGAGTCATTGAAATTAAGAACAATCTAACAATAGCCAGAGGGGGGAAGTGGGAGTAGGGTTTTCAGGAACTACGGTAAAGGACACATGGACAAAACCAAGGGGGAGGGTGGA
>PVKM010044850.1:0-12120 GCA_004027735.1 Carollia perspicillata | reverse complement strand
GAGAGTTGTTTTTTTCAGAGTTATACTTTAGGCAATTTAATGTTTATGTGTCTAATGTTTAAGTGTTTTCTTAACCTCTTTAAACAGGTTACAATACCATTTTGCATGTCCAAGTTACTGTATGGCAAACTTATAATGCTGCTGCACAGACAATAATAATTATAACTTTGATAGATAGCACATATAGCAGATTATTGCTGAGCTATTAAAAAATACTAGCCCAACTGTTGAAAAGCTTTATATATAAATATATAGATGGTCGAGAAGGATTCCAGCCATGTCATATGAAAAATAAAGACATTTATTGAAGAACATACAAGATACAAGAAACACTGTACATAGGACAATGACAATTCAGTCACCTTCAAAGTAAGCAACTTGGGATTTCACACAGTCCTCCCAACTGCTATCAGCTGCCCCATCATATTTTCCTGAAGCTCATCAACAGTCTGCAATCTCTTCTCTTTCCAAAGTGATTTTAGTCTGGGGAAAAGTCAGAAGTCACAGGGCACCAATCTGGGCTGTAGAGGGTTTGAGTCACCTGGGTGATTGATGCGTACACCGGCCCGCAGTGTCTGCATCATTATGGATGAAATGAGACATTCATATGGACTACCAAGTCCGGTGGAGGAAAAGGGACAGCATGGCTTTTCTCTCAAGGGGAGCAAAAGCCTTGGTCCTTGCTGTGACTGCCCTTTATTGGGTTTCTCAGCACATTACATTATGGTCCTCATTCACTATGCACAGGTTGCTTTAGGTGGTTACCTTTTACAGACAGCAAAGGAGCTGATGCCACTAATCACATCACAGAAGAAGGATATTAGCAAATGAAAAGGGAAAAGTGGCTGAACTGGTTACACTGGTCCTAGGATGGTATAGCGTGGATTTTAGGAAGCTATTTTGCAGTAAATGTTTGCCACAAATCTGGGTGAGGGAGTTTTTAGCAAAAAGCAAGAATCAAAGAGGCTTAGGCACATTGCAGGCCTGATTCGACACAGGAGAACCTATCTGTGGGCGTGGGTCCTGTGCCTCTCTGAGTGGGAGCTGGGCCCATGCCACGCAGAATGGTCCCGCATAACATAGGTGATGTTATGTTTTGCTAAAAATGTCTGTAGGAGATGTGATGCATGAGTGGGCATATTATTATAAGGAAGCTACTAATTACCAGCTGCCCATAGCTGCAGCCTTCTTAAATTTCTTTGAATCTTCCAAACAGTTTCCATGTTCAAGCTTAAAGTAAATGTGATGCAGATTGATTGCTCTACTCACTCAGTCACTTTCACTGCCATGGCTACACAGTACAAGTGCTCAAAGGCATCTGCTACCCACACTGACTAGGACAGTGAAGTTGTCATTGTTCACACATGCACATTACAGTCCACTATCATATACACATTTTAGACAGTCTCTTTGTTTCATTATCCAAGGAATTTAAGAAATTCTCTTCATTCATTTTATCCTGAAAAACAGAGATTTTAGATGAAGTTCATGGACAAAATAAAATTCTTAAGAATCTGATGGGATTATTGTAGTAGACGGTAGACCTTTCCTTGAGAGGCATGTAGGGTTTATATAGATACAACTGGAGGAGTGCATCGGTGGTCTCTGGACCCTCTTCTCTATTTTTATGCTCTGTCCCGTGCTTCCTATAATTAGGAAGCTCAGACCACATAAAGACATGTGAGGGACTAGTGCCCCCTAAAAGAGGCCTAGATAGCCTGGTCAGCTCTTAAACTGAAAAGGTAAGGAGGCATTTGTTATTCGCACATGATGCAGTCTGGATGGTTACAGGAGGTGACTGGGCTGCCTGCTAAAACCACTCTCCTTTGCCAGTAGTGTTGCTCTTTACTGACACCCGAAAGTGCCTGCATGTGACTAAGACTTCTTCATCAGGGCTACCAGTTCAAGGGAAGTGCCAGTTACTTAACAAGTTGTGGTAACTAGAAGTGAACTTTTAGACTATTAAATTGTTCAAATGTATGGAATTATAGATTCTCAAATTAGCAACTAATCCAGCCATTTTTTCTACTCAGAGGAACACTTTGGTACTAAAGGGCTGTTGCTCAGTGTAGTCACATAGGGCAGGCTTTAGCAGATACTGGCAAATGTTCACAAGAGCCATTTGAAAAAGCCAGATTTCGGCAGATGTTTTATACTTGAAGCAAACACAAACCTACACGAAAAGAGACTACATGGTCACAATGGGTGTCCCTTTGGAGCACCGCTTTTCACAATTGAACTAGAGATATTTTTAGCGCTGACAATTCCGATCACCTAAAGTCCATCACAACGGGAACACCTTTAACACCAGTGATAGTGTTGCGTGTTGACCATCAAAAAATTCAGCTACAGTCAAGACAATTGACTTACTAACTGCCACTTCTAAAAATAGAAAGTGGCATCATATTTATTCAAAATTTCTTTCATGTTAATTTCCCATTTTGCTTTAAAATGCAGATGTTACATTCATATGAGTGTTATACATAATGCATGCTATGCATTTTTTCATTCTTTTTGCACTAGATTAATGATTTATTATAAGGATATTAACAGATATTAACCAGCAGCCAGATGAAGAGATACTTAGGGCAGTGTCCTGAACTGAGAGGCTTCTGTCCTCATGGAGCTGGAGCCTGGAACAGTGGCATGTGGAAGCAGCCTGGAGGTTCTCCAATGTGCAAATTCTCTGAAAGGCATTTACCCTTTCTAACCCAATAGAATTGCCAGAAGATTACGGCATCTTTTGTCTTGTCCAAGAATAAATAAATCAATGGTAGAAAGTATATTTGAGATGGTTTTGAATCTACTTACAGATCAGATTTTGACCTAACATGCTTCCATAACCTAGTTATAAAGTGCATTTTGATATACTATCACATACACTTCTTAGGATAATGAAGAAATTTTATTTAATAACTAATGCAAAACTAAAATCTCCTTTAGTCATTAATACTATGTAATGTTTATAGCTGGGGACTTAATCTCACTTAAGTGGGCTATTTAAAAGGATGTAAATGGTATACGCCCTCATTCAAATAGCACAGTTTTCACAAAGTGGTGATCACGATGGAGATAAATATGGCAAGACAGGATTCTCCTTGGCTAGTATATAAGGGTGTAAAAGATTGTTTGTGGTTCTTCAGTTTCTACCCTCCACAAAGGTCCTGGCAACCCCATGTGGTCAGCAGGAGCTGAAATCTACCACACAATGTGCCAAACAAGCCAGGAGACCCAGCCCCAGGGCCCACCAGCCAGGAAGAGGGCATTCCCTTGTGAAATCGAAGGGCTGGCACTGAGGGTGAGCACTTTTGAATTAGAGCAGGAGAAGTGAGGATAGGACTGTAATTTATGAAGTAATGGGAAAGCACAAAATCATTAAAGGGTTTTATTACACCGTGTAAAATGCATTTCTTTAATTTCTTTATTAAAGACATAATTTCTTAATATATGTGATATGCATCAAAGGGCATATTATTGAACACCGAATGGCAGCTGTTCTCAAATAAATTACAGTCTGGCTAACATAACAGTACATTTGTTCATAGTTTAGAATGGATCTTGCCTGAGGGTTATAAATTTAGGGCTTAGGGAGGACATGACAAGGAGAAAGCACTCTGAGTGTAGCAGATATTCCTGAAGGTGGAATGGCGGATACAAAGTGTTTGGGGAGATGAGTTATTGCACTGAATGGAGAGCACCTCTGAAATGTACAGAATGAGTAAAACCTGGAGATGGTGGTAAGCAGAGGGCCATGGGAGAAGGATTGATTGATGTTCCTGGTAGGTGATAGTTGTCAGAGCAGGAACTGGTACAGGCAGAAAGGATTGGAATAATTTTACTATTCTACCCTCAATACACTAGATAAATTACCTCTTTTAAAATGCAGGTGTAGGCACAGGTTAAAAATACACAGTGTCAAATACCTTACTATTAGATAAGTTAACAAATGGAACTGGAGCACATGCTAGGAATTTAGGAAACTTTCCTCCACTTTTATCTAGAAACAATGTTTCCCGAGAGGGTTGCCCACTGGGAGACATTTGCAAATGATTGGAGACATTTTGTCCGTCTCGACTGCAGAAGGGGCGCTACTGTCATCTACTGGGTAGAGGATGTAGGTGATACTGTTTCCTTAATTCAATGAAATCCCAGTTGAGGTATCTATGAATTCTGTGAACTCTTTCTTCCTTTTAATGGAATTTTTCTTTAGATCGTAGAGTTTACTAGTAACCTTTCTGACTTTGTAATCATTGTACAGAAAAGCCCTTAACATTTAGATGAAATACTCAATAATTGCTTAATAGAGACTGCAAACATACTTAGGTTTTTTAATCTGATTCATAGTTTCCTGATCAATTTTTTTAAACATAATTTAAGTACCAACATTCCTGTGAGTTAAATGTTAATTAATCATATGACCCTGGTCCTTGAAAAATGTGCATGTCAGAAATCTCCTTTGCTTTTCTATACAACATTAATATTGCTGGGAATTCTTAGTGACAAACCTTAAATTCACCGGGTAGTTCATGCTTCTAAACTGATGCTCAACCATGAAGAAGTTATTTAGATTAATATAATTTAATTAATTGAATCAAGTACACAAAATCTAAAAACCACACATAGATAAGAAGGAAAAATTAGGTTATTTAAAAATAATGAATAAATTATACTCCCAAAACCTACATTTTCTATTTTGGATTAAGAAGGACTTTTGCTACAAAATCAGTTTTGGAAATGAAGGGTAAGTTTGTATGCTTACCTGTAAGGACAATTTAAGGACCCTAGAAAGAGCCTTTCCTAAACCCTTCCTCTACTAAGCACATGTCCCTATATTTGGTAGAACTTCATTCTAACCCAATGATAGACTGAGTATCTGCGAAAAAGGTACAGTATGTGTGGTAAACTAGGAACGGATCGGAAAAACCATTCAAATTATATCATTTTGAATATGACCCTGGATTGACAGAAGTTGTAAGAAAGATTGTCATTTAGAAAAGGAAAAATATAAGAAAATAAGTGTAGACAAGTCTCAGCTGGAAACTGATGTGCCGAATATGATAATTCCAGTTATTGCCGTGAAATAAATGGTTTAGATAATAATCACCCTTAGGATAACTCTGGAACCTGTCATAAAGCTGACAATGGGAGACATCAGGAGACTCAGAGAAGCTAAGAATTTAAAAGAAAACTAATTTACATGTAGGATATGTAGATATTAATTATATGATGATATTATTCTTATGTATTAGTTTACTATTCAATTGGCGGGCCTATTACCTAGCATTGGGAAAGTCAAGCATCGAATATAACCACAGTGAATGGTGGAGCTTCAAAATTTACACTACAGCCAATTCTGTAGTCCTGTGCTACATAATAATTATTATTTTTTCTTTTTTAACATTGTTCTTTTTTGAGATTGTTGTTCTGTTACAGTTGTCCCCATTTACCCCCATTACTCTCCCTTGCCCTGCCCATCTCCCCTCTCCCACCATCAATCCTCCCCCCATTTTCTTTATGTTTGACCAACATATATAGATGTGTTAATAAATTACCTTAATAAATATCTTCTCTCTGCATTTAGGTGAAACACATGTGGAGGAGACTCCACGGTACAGGGACAATTGAACCTGGCTCTCACATGTCCTTTATATCAGAGAAGCTGAAGCTTATGGTGGAATTCTCGGAAAAGCTTTTAGATGTTTAGGAGCAACAAACGCACAAGCACATGCGCAGAGTGCTCCCTGACGCGGTGACACAGGCAGGATGAGGGTACAGACCAGCACCTTGGCGTCAACACTCTCCTCCGCGTCCCATCCCTTCCTTGTCAGATTGATGGTGACGAATACTCTTCAGTAATTCGTATGTTTCATACATTAACTGCGTTGTAATCAGAGACTTCCACTGTAGTTACCCAGAAGACATGGGAGAACAGTTCCTATTTAATTAAAATAAATTAATTATCAAAAATGACTGGAATATAATAAACACATGGAAAAGCATTCGTTTTAATTTATCTGGCTGCTTTTATTGAGGAAATCTTTCACACATTTCATTTGCAAGAAGACTTGACTAGGGATAATAATTGTTCATAGGAATAAAACAAGGCTCTGCTCTCATTTCATAAATGCAATAAAGAGGAATTGAAAAATATAGAGCCTGGTGGCTAGAGAACAGCAGTGAATTAAAATGCCATTAGGAATCAGCCTGGTGGGTCAAGGGTGTCTTTTAAATTTGTCAGTGTATCATAATTTGGGGGTTAATCTCTTATTTATTGAAAAGAGGATAGATTCTTGACAAGAATTACTAAATACTTTGTACTACTCTCCCCAAATTGACTATTACCTAGAAAGCACACACTTGAGATTTTTAAAACATGTTTGCTTTTTAAGAAATGTTTAAAAAAAAACAGATCAAAGACATAGCACCTCCAGAGGACCAACAGAAAGGTGGCAGCTGACGTTCCCACAGAAGCCTAGGAGGCTGGACGGCAATACAATGGTGCCTTCCAGGGGCGAGAGCAGATGTCTGCCAACTTGGAATTCCAAACCCACCAAAATACTCAACAAATGAATATTGAAAAAATGGCATTTTTGGAAAATAAAACGGAGGAGTATTTGTCATAAGCAAAAGTAAAAACTGTATTTTTTAAGGTGGAAGGACAATAATCCTGGATGAAAGGTTGAAGATGTAAGTTTGGAAGAGGAACATTGGAAATGGTAAAATATGTTTATAAATATGAATGAGTATTGTTTGTTAAGTACTATGTTAATAATGACTCCTGCTAATAAAATAGAATTAAAACACATCACAAAGGTAGAATATAAGTCAGGAGGACGACAAATGAAGTTAAAAAGGTGAAAGGTCAGTGCCTGCTACAGGAAGTAGGAAGAGTAGTAACCTTTGCCAAGTCAAGGATATGTGTTATAATTTCTGGGTAGTCACTTAAAACTGTAGTAAAAGACCTTGTAACCATATACACTTTGTAAGTCTACAAAGCTAATAGAGGAATTACATAGAATAATAAAAAATAAACCAAGAAGAGTTTGAAAAGAACAGAGAAAAGGAGAGAAGGCAACACTAAGAATGGGAGGTGAATTCACATTCAATAAGAAATGAATGAAATACAAACAGACCAGCTGCTCTAATTACAGGACAACCTTATCTGGTTGAAGGCACACATCTAGAACGTGAGGAACAAGAAAGCTGGCAATACTGAACAGCACAGATCTACACTTCAGGACAGGATTGCGCATTGATAAAAATATTCATAGCTCTAGAACTAAAGGATAAGTACAAATATTTCTAAAATGTGTTCAAAAAGCATTTGTGAACTCTTACTGCACACCTTCTTCAGAAACACAGAGTAGGAACGACATTGACATTCTAGATCTAAATCTGCAGAAGTTTACCAGAAATAATCAACTTTCATCTTCTATTTGAATTCAAGAATTTCAGGCTGATGTACCCTCTCCCACCCCGATTTTTTATTGGGCTTATTTGTCTGTGTCTGTGTCATTTAATGACATCTTTCACCCAGTCACCAAAGCTAGAAATTTAAGTGCAAAAAATTTTTTTCCTTTTCCTCCAGCATTCTCACCCTCCCAAAACCACTTATGATGAATTCCCAGCCTGTTGACTTGCCTGGAACTATTTCAATTAGGGACATATCTCAACAGCCTCGAGTCTCTAAAGAAAAAGGATATGGGCCTCAACCTGTTCACTCCTAAAATTTCTACCCTTTGCTTGAAATATTTGAATTCTACCTGTCATAATGTATAAATAGTGGGAAGGCCTTTTCTGTGTTAAAAATTCCTCTCTAAATGTTTAGTTTGGGATGTTATATTTTAAAATAAGGATTAAAAGTTATATAAATGTGAACTATAAAACATATAACTGTATTTCCTAGACTTTACAGTGACAAAAATACGATGAACTATATGTTCCTCGTACACATGCATACATTTCTTTTAGTTGTATGTGTACAAATCTTATGATGATTTTGAATACATCAAAAATGAGAAAAAAGATGAATCTAGAATCAAAGAAATGTATTGATATATTAAAGCAAATTACTTACCGGAATACCAGGTCCATGGAAGGAAATTGCATGGAAAGCCATGCCTGTGTAAGCTTATCTCCTTCCACGACTGCTAGGAGACTACAGACAGGGTGGATTTCCAATAAAGCATTTTGGCTGGTCCCATTCACATGCAGGTGCTTGTTTCTCTGGTATTCCTATTTGGCCATTTAGCAAATGAAAGCAAACTGACCATGACCGACATTAAATTCATATACTTCTCAATTCACCAAACCTATTTATTCCATGCTCATGTTCACTCCTAGGCATTTTATCATCGCTACACTCACTCTTATTGCAGAAATTATGTCATCTCTTACTTTCATGGCCAATGTCAAGTTCTTGGAAATATAGTTATTTTGCCCATCTGCTGCTCTCACCAAATAATATTTTTTTCAGAATCTGTTAGGAGATACACCAGTGCATGTGATGTACATTAGAGTGTACTAAAGTAGATTGAATAAAATGTTAATTCATAATGTAAAATTTTTATGGACAATAAATAAAAAAGCTCATTTTTGTGGACCATAAAAATATTCTTGGCACTTTCAAATCTGCTGTCAAATCATGAGACATAAAGGATTTTTTCATAGTACTAACCCCATTCGGAATGAGCATTAAACATCTAGGTAAAATCAATCTTTCTCTCCCTGTCTCTCTCCCTGTCTGTCTCTCTGTGTCTCTCTCCAGCTCTCTCTCTGTCCCCAACACACAGAAAAACATACCCACATGCACACACGCACACACAAGCTCATATTCATGGACACATGCACATAGAAAAAAAGGAGGAGCAACAGGAACTTTTCAGAAGCAAATTTAATATTAAGGTAAACATAATAAAAATAAAATGATTCAAAACAAAAAAATCTAAAGTAAGGAAACAAAGGTTGGTATAGAAGAAAGTAAGATACTATAATTTCTTTCTTTCTTTTATTATCTTTCTTTTTCCTCTCCATTATAACTATAGTGGAAATATCCATTATATTTATTCATTAAATTTAATAAGCTAAATAACTTTTTAATTTTAGAGAAATAGTCACACCATAAATGTACCTTCTATGTAGCCATATTTTGTGGTCATGAATACAAAATTAATCCCTTTCATTGATATTAGCACTGAAAATCCTTAATGTACAAGTTGCAACTCCATTTAGTTCAATATCATCATCTGAGTTACTAAAGTATTTCTTGTATAACCTGTAATTCTGGAGTGACTTAAAGAAACTGTGTTTTAAAAAGGATTTCTCTCTCTGTTTGTCTCTCTGTCTGTATCTCTCTCTGTCTCTGTCTCTCCTTCCTTTTCCTTTAAACTTTGTTGGTTAAAACATAGCTGCCTTCCCTGACAGATTGGCAAGGTGTCAGATTCTTGATGAATTGCTGAAATCCTCAATATGGTTACAATGTTAGTGGGAAGAAACAGAGAAACCCTTGGGAAAATTGAATGTCTTCTTGGAATACGAAGTAAGTGATGCTGCAGGCATGTTATAAAAAGGGAATAGGAGAGAAGATGTTAAATCTTTGCTTTTAATAGAAGTCATTACCAGAAAAACCAGTCATAGTGGACAATGATAACAATGAATCCTTTATGTGCGGTAATAGTCCTCCAGTTCATGTATGTGATCAACCAAAGATCACTAAACGGTCCACAGACTGAAATATAGGGCTCCTGGAACAGCACTGAGACAGGGTCTGATGCTAGTATAACAAATAAATCTCTCAAGGTGAAGGGTAAATCTCTTTAACTATGAAACTACTGTAACAGTTTCATGTATGACGTTACCGCTGCAGGGAGCAGTGGGGCAACTCATATATTCCCATGCATATCCTTCATTTTAAGAAAAAAATAAAATGATTTATTGCTTTAAAATTTATTCACTTAAAGTTTGTAGTCAATTTCCCCCATAAAATTTAACTGCAGCAATATACCAAGGAATTTTTCATAATTGCCAAGGTACAATGCTAATATTTGATGGTAGTTATAATTATTTCTCAGACTCTGGAAAGTGAGAGATTTCTCTTGCCAGTGCAACTTATTATACCAGTTTGCAAATTTAAGAGAATACCAAATTATTACATTGTTATACATAACCTTGTTATACTTTATTTCTTTTGGTGCCAAATACATGTGAGTTCACTTTTTCAGGTATAAGAATGCATGTATAATTGCTGAAACAATTTTAGAAGCCTTGTGAGGAAAATTGAACATCTATCTATAAAAAGTATCCTTAGAAAAATTTACTGCGTGCACTAAAATTTCTACTAAGATTCATATTTAGGTTACCTAGTTTTCTATAATTAATGTGAATATTTCAGCATATTATCTTGAAATATTAATCAAGCTTTCTCTTTTGGTATTATCACATCCCAGTGTCTTTTCCTCCTTCAGGCAGTTGGAGCTTTTGACTCCCATCTCAAGGAACGCATGACACAGCAGAATTTGGAGCCAATTCTTAATGGCCTTCTCTTTGAAAATCCTGATGTCAAAGAAGAAGGGGGTTAGGGACACCTTTCTGGGAGAGACAGTATATTTTAGAGAACACTTGCTGGAGGCTTTCTGTTCCTGAGGCCTGGTTTGGCAGAGCTGAGATTGGGTGGACAGTCGTGAACACTGAAAAGGCACCGTGGTATTCTGGAAAGAGACACTGAGCTCCCCACTCCCTCACCCACCAGGAGCCCCATGAGTTCAGACCAGGTGAGGGGAAGCAGTTGAATACCTTGACATGTCTGAAGTTTGCTTGACAACGTAGAAAGACTGTAATGAAATGTGATTTATGGGGTTATCTAAGCAGTTGTGGCCTTAGACACCCCAGGGCTTGAGGTGTGAGAAGGGCTCAGAAGTAGCTGAAGCGTGGAGAGAGATTGTGATTAAGAGGATATCACTTTTTGAACTCAGGATCCAAGGCCCCATGTATGCATGCATACACCCATATGCTGATGTCAGTGAAGATGAGCTCCCACCCACCCCTTTATGTTGTCATTCACAATTGCATGTGGTATAGCCCAAAATTCGCCATATGTGCTGCTTAAAATTTGGTGCAATTCCAGAGAAAGAATGGGAGTGAGGATTAGAAATTACCCTTGTTTAAATTTCCACCGTCCAATTCAATGGAGGCTAGAAACAGAACTTGGGTTTGTGCTCTAAACTGCACACTCGTTAGTGAGAATAAAGATAGTAAAGACAGGAATCCATCTCAACAGTCTCACAGGAGAGCCTTATAGAACACAGCCCCATCACCGAGGACACCGTAGCTCACAATACTCTGGCAAGTCAATACTCTGGTAACAGCTCTAGAAGCTACACCTCCAGCTGCAAGGTTTTCCTACTCGCCGTTCTAGAGGTTCAACTGCATGGTATCAGAATTCTCTAATTTCTGCTTTGATAGCTTTTATCTTCCATGAAGTAACTCTCACCTATTAAGTGATTCTTATTTTCTTTTTCCTGATCCTACTTTCTGCTCTGTCCGTGGGTGTCCTTTTGCTTCTTCTCCACTTTATGCATTGTTTTTTTTTTCTCCATTTGTTTGCTATCCAATCTTTCTTAGAGATTGGGTTGGCCAGTCACTATTGAGTATAGGTTTCCTCTGTTGTGAAAGCATTCATCTCAGGACATCCTTGAGCAATGGCCTCGGGCCTCATGCACTACCAAGGCAGGTACAGTCTTCGCAGGTAAACCTCAGGCTGTATTGTGAGCAAGCAGAGACTTTGTGGAGAGAAGAGATTTGCTTCTCATACAGTTATCATGGTCTTCGGGTATGTTTGAACTCTTAATTGCCAGGCAATGGAGATTAAACAGCTTCACAGTAGGCTCCCTGAAATAATCCACTAAAAACAATGCAGCCTCACCCTGACCTTCACCTGAAAGGGTTAAATATCCTGAGTTGCCTTCAGTACTGGATCCAGAGGTAAAGCAAAATAGTCATTATACAGGCTGCTTACCCTGTGCCAGACTCCACAATTTCCAATTTTAATTAAACCACTCACATTCATTCAACTTGTATAGGTTTTAGGTATGCTACTGACCCAAGAAAACATCTTAATCCAGT
>PVKM010044849.1:0-12119 GCA_004027735.1 Carollia perspicillata | reverse complement strand
CTCCTCATTTTCACCAACACTTGTTTGCTGGGTCATTGATGATGGCCCTTCTGACAGGTGCGAGGTGACACCTCATTGTGGCTTTAATTTGTATTTCTTTGGTGGTTAGTGATTTTACGTGTGTGTTGGCTATCTGTATGACATTTGTGGAGAAATGTCTATTCAGGTCCTCTGCCCATTTTCTAATTGGATTGTTTTCCTTTTGGTGATAAGTTGTATGAGGTCCTTAGGTATTTTGGATATTAACTCCCTACTGGACATTTCATTGGTGAATATCTTCTCATTAGTAGGTTGTCTCCTTGTTTTGTTGATGGTTTTCTTTGCTGTGCAAAAGCTTTTGGCTTGAAGTAGTTCCATTTGTTTAGTTTTCTTTTGTTTCCCTTGCCCGAGGAGGCATCCAAAAAATATTACTAAAAGCAGTGCCAAAGAGTTCATTGCCTGTGTTTTCTTATAAAAGTTTTATGGTGTTGGGTTTAGATTGAAATCTTTAATCCATTTTGGGTTCATTCTTGTTTAGGTCTAATTTAATTTTTTTTTGCATATATCTGTCTAATTTTGCCAGTACCACTTATTCTATAATCTCATCTCCTTTGTCATAGATTAATTGACCATGTGGACATAGGTTTATTTTTGGGCTCTATTCTCTTCCATTGATCTATTTGCCTGTTTTTATGACAGTAAAAACCATGCTTTTTTTATTATAACAGCCTCATACCATAGTTTGATATCAGGTAGCATGTGATGCTTCCAACTTTGTTGCTTTGACTGTTAGTCTTTTGTGATTCCCTGAAGATTTTAGGGTTATGTGTTCTAGGTCTGAAAAATGCCATTGGTATTTCAACAGGGGTTGCATTGAATTGCTTTGGGTTGTATGGATATTTTAATGATGTTAATTCTTCCTGTCCATGAGTATGGTATATGCTTCCATTTATTTGTATCTTCAGTGTCTTATAATTTTCTGATTACAGGTCTTTTATGTACTTGGTTACATTTATCTCTAGGCACTTTTTTTTAAATTAAATCTCTTCTGCTAGTTTGTTATTGGTGTTAAAAATGCAGTTGATTTCTGAATGTTAATCTTTTGTCCTGCTACTTTACTGAATTGATTTATCAGTTCTAATAGTGTTTTGATGGAATCTTGAGGGTTCTTTCTTTATAGTATTACATCATCTGCAAATAATGACAGTTTTACTTCTTTCATTCCAATTTGGATGCCTTTTATTCATTTTTCTTATCTGATTGCTGTGGCTAGGACTTCTAGTACTATGTTGAAGTAAAGTGGTGAAAGTGGCTTTCAGATTGGAAAAGCCCCAGGTGCATCTTCCTTTGATCATCTTAAATCCAGGTTCATAGGACACCCTCCACCTCCACCATGTCACTGAAGTTCAGCCCCAACCAGATCAAGGTAATATACATGAGGTGCACCCATGGGAAATCAGTGCTGCATCTGCTCTGGCCCCAAAGGTAGGCCCATTGAGTCTGTCTCCAAAAACGTTTGGTGATGACATCACCAAAGCAACCAATGATTAGAAGCACCTGAGGATTACAGCGAAACTCACCATTCCCAGTGGGCAGTCCCAGATTGAAGTGACACCTTCTGCCTCTGCCTGATCGTCAAAACCCTCAAAGAACCACCATGAGACAGATAGAAGAAGAAGGGGAAAAAACACAGTGGAAACACCACTTTTGATGAGATTGTCAGCAGATGCAGCGTTGACCTTTAGTAGAGAACTCTGGAACCATTACAGAGGTCCCGGGGCCTGCCCAGTCTGTGGGCGTTGATGTTGATGGCTGCCCACATCGTAGATGACATCAGTGATGGTGCAGTGGAATGCCCAGCTGGTTAAGACTTTTCAAGGAAGATATCTCAATTAAAGATCATTTGACAACCGAAAAGTAAATAAAGTGGTAAAAGCTAACATCCTTGTCTTGTTCCTGATCTTAAAGGGAAAGCTTTCAGCTTTTTACTGTTGAGTATGATGTTGGCTGCGGGTTTGTCATGTACAACCTGTATTTATTTTTTTTAGATTTTATTTGTTTGTTTTTAGAGAGAGGGGAAAGGATGGAGGAAGAGAGGGAGAGAAACACTGATGTACGAGAGACACACACTGAACAGCTAGCTGCCTCTTGCACACCTCCAACAGGGGACCTGCCTGGCAACCCAGGCATGTGCCCTGATTGGGAATTGAACCAGCCACCTCTTGGTTCACAGGCTGGCACCCAGTCCACTGAGCCACACCAGCCGGGACTCATATATGGCCTTTATTATGTTGAAGTATGTGTCCTCTAGCCTCTTTGCTGAGAGTTTTTATCATGAATGAACATTGAATTTTGTCAAATGTTTTTCTATACCTACTGATATGATCATATGACTAATACACTTTTTTTTGTTCCTGTGGTGTATTATGTTAATTGACTTGTGGATATTGAACCGACCTCATCTAACAGGAATAAATCCCAAGTGATTGTGGTGTACAATCGTTCTTATTGCTGAATTCAGTTTGCTAATACATTGTTGAAGACTTTTATGTCTATGTTCATCAGGGGTGTTGGCCTATAATTTTCTTTTTTGTAGTGTCTTTGGTGGTGTTATCAGGGTAATGCTGACCTCATAAAATGAGTGTGGGAGCCTCTTCTCCTTTTCAGTTTTTGAAAATAGTTTGAAAAGGGTAGGTATTAATTTTTTTTTGAATGTTTGGTAAGATTCACCTGTGAAGCCATTTGGTCCTGGACTTTTGTTTGTTGGATTTTTTTATTACTAATTTGATTTTTTAGTAATTTGTTCAAAATTTTTGTGTCTCCCTGATTCAGCCTCTAAAGGCGGTGTGTTTTTAGAAAATTATCCCTTTCTTCTAGGTTGTCCAATTTGTTGGCATGTAATTATTTGTAATACCTCCTTATCCTGTTTGGGTCCTCTTTTTTTTTTTCCCTAATGAGTCTGGCTAAAGGTTTATTAATTTGGCTTATCTTTGCAAAGAACCAGCTCCTGGTTTCATTGATCTTTTCTATGGTTTTTTAAGACTTCAGTTTATTTTCACTCTGATCTTTATTACTTTCTTCTTTGTACTCACTTTGGACTTTTTCGTCATTTTCTAGTTCCTTTAGGTATAAGGTTAGATTGATCAGTTGAATTTTTCCTTGTTATTTGAGGTAGGCCTGTATTGATATGAATGTCCCTCCCAGAACTGCTTTGGCTGTGGCCATAGTTTTTTTGGGTCCTTGTGTTTTCATTGTTCTTTGTCTCAAGGTATCTTTTCATTTCTTCGATGATCTCATTGTTAACCCATTTGTTGTTTAGTAGTATGTTATTTATCCGAGGGTTTGTGTTTTTCAGTTTTCTTCTTATAATTGATTTATAGGTTCTTGCTATTGTGATTTGATAAGGTGCTTGATATGATTTCAGTCCTATTAAATTTACTGAGACTTGTTTTGTGGCGTAGTGTAGTCTGTTCAGGAAAATGGTCCTTAAAGTTTGAACATGTGTACTTGAAAAGAGTGCACGTACTGCTGCTTTTGGGTAAAATGCTCTAAGAATACAAATTAAACTCACCTGCTGTAACATGTCGTTTATGCCTGCTGTGTCCTCGTTGATTCTCTGGGCAGTCTATTCATTGGTGACAGCAGGCCGCAGAGTCCCCTACTTTGAGAGTATCACTGTTTATCTCTATGTATGTGTTCCTCAGTGTTTGCTTTGTTTATTTAGGTGCCCTGTGTTGGGTGTGTACATTTTTATAAGGGTTATAGGGTTATACGCTTTTGTGGGATTGATCCTTTTATCGTGGTAGATGTCCTTTATCTTTTGTTACAGCCTTTAACAAAATAGACTTTGTTAAAGTCTATTTTATCTAAGTATTGCTACCCCAGCTTTTCTTTCCTTTTTCTTTCAGTTATTACTTTTTCATAGAGACAGGAAGCAAGGGAGAAACAGAGGGAGAGAAACATCCATTGATTGCCTCTCCATGCCCCACAACTGGGACCTGGCCAGCAACCCAGGCACGTGCCCTGACTGGAGACTGAACCAGGGGCCTTTCAGTCCGCAGGCCGGTGCTCAGTCCGCTGAGCCACACCAGCCAGGACCCAGCTTTTGTTTTCATTCCATTTACATGAGCTATCTTTTTATTGATACATCCCTTTGCCTTCCGTCTCTGTGTGTTTTGATCTGAAATGGGTCTCTTGTAGGCAGCATATTTACAGTTCTTGCTTTCTTATGCATTTAGCCACCCTCTGTAGTCATTGCCATTTTATTCATTGTTTTCGATTGTTTTTGTAGTTCCTCTATTCCTTTCTCTTCTGTGTCGACAGCTTTCTACAGATTTGTGTTATGTTGCTTTCTCTGTATTTCCTCTATACCTTTTGTAGATTTTTGGTTTGTTGTTACCACGCGCTTCTTACATACCAAGCTATTTTGTTTCTAGCAGCCCGTTTTAAGTCGAACACATTGTAAAGTCACCACAATTTTTACTCACCCCTTCCACATTTATGTTTTGTCATTATTTTGTACTTTGTGTTTCTGTGTACCCCTTATTTTATTGTTGGAATTACTCATGATCTTCCTCTTTCGTCTTTTAGCTTTTCTACTAGCTTTATAGTTGACTGGTCCACTGCTTTTAGTGTGTGTCTTTGACAGTGAGAATTTTTTTCTTTCTTGTATATCTTACTCATACTTTTGATCTTTTCTTTTTAATGAAGTATTTACATTATATTTGTAATTCTTATAATACTGATTTAGTGGCAGTGAACTTCTTTGGCACTTTCTTGTCTGGGAAACAGTATCTCTTTCAGTTCTAAATGGTAGCCTCGCTATAGTCATCTTTGATGTAAGTCTTTATGTTTCATCTCTGAGTATTTCGTGCTGTTCCCGTCTGTCCTGTACAGTTTCTGTTGAGGAATCACCTGACAGTCTTATGGGAGCTCTCTTGTACATTACTTACTGCTTTTCTCTTGCTGCTTTTAAGATTCTTTCTTTGTCTTTAACCTGTGCCATTTTAATTATGGTGTGTCTTGGCGTGGGCCTCTTTGGGTTCACCTTGTTTGGGACTCTCTCCACTTCCTGGACCTGTATATCTGTTTTCTTCTTCAGGTTAGAGAAGTTTTCCATCATTGTTTTTTTTTCTTCCATTTTACTGCATTTGTTGGGGTGACACTGGTTAGCAAAGTTACACGGTTTCAGGTGCACAGTTCCACAACGCATCATCTGTACCCCGTGTCGTGTGTTCATCGCCCCGAGTCAAGTCTCTTACTGTCACCACTTGTCCTTCCTGTACGCCCTCCGCCTCCCCTCACCGCCTCTCCCCCGGTAATCACTACGCTGTCATTCGTGTCCATGAGTTTTTTTCTCTCTCTCTTCTTTTTTGCTCAGTCCCTTCACCCCTCCCCACCCGGCCCCACAATTGCCGCCCCTGACAGCTCTCAGCCTGCCCTCTGTCTATGAGTCCATCATCATTTCTCCGACAGTTTTCAGTACCCCTCTGTCGTCTCCTGGTGCCCCCGATGATGAAAATGTTGGTATACCCAACGTTGTCCCAGAGGCTCTTTGAACTCTCCTAATTTTTAAAAATTCTTTTTTTTCCCTGTTCTGATCAGGTGTTTTTTGCTACCTTGTCTTCCAGATTTCTGATTTGATCCTTTGCTTCAGCTAATCTGCTATTGATTCCCTCTGATGTAGTCTTCATTTCAGTCATTGTATTCTTTTTGTTTTTGTTTTTAAAGATTTTATTCATTTTTATTTTTAGAGAGCAGAAAGGAGAGAGAAAGAGGGGAACATCCGTGTGTGGTTGCCTCACAGGCGCCCCCTATTGGGGACCTGGCCTGCAACACAGCATGTGCATTGACCGGGAATTGAACCAGCAACCCTTTGGTTTACTGGCCGGCTCTCAATCCCCTGAGCCACTCTAGCCAAGGCTGTACTCCTCATTTCTGACTGGTTCTTTTTTGTTTTCTATCACCTAGTTGAAATTCTCACTATGTTCATCTGTTTTTCTCCTAAATTCATTGAGCATGTTTACAAGCAGTGCTTTGAACTCTGTATCTGGTAGGTTGCTTGTGTCCATTTCAGTTAGGTTTTTTTCTGGGATGTTGTTCTGATCTTTCATCTGGGACGTGCTTATCTTCTCATTTGACTGCCTCCCTGTGTTAGTTTCTGTGCGTTCGGTTGGTCTGCTGAGTCTTTCAGTCTCGGTAGTGGCCTGCATACAGTAGGTGTTGTGTGGGGCCCAACGGCACAGTCTCCCTGTCACCTGAGCCTGGTGTCCTGGGGTGTCCTTTGTGTGGGTTGTGTGTGTTCTGCAGTTTCAGTTGAGCCTCGATTGCTGTTGGCACAGCAGTGGTTGGCGTTGACTCCCAGGTGTGCTGGCCGTCAGGGCTGTTCTGGCCACAGTGGATGAGCTGTTCTCAGAGGCTGACTCCACAGAGCAGGAGGACTTCCATGGGGCTCTGGCACCAGTGGGGTCTGGCCGCGGGTGTGTTGGTTGTGGGGCGGATGAGCGGCACTGCATTGTGTTCTGACACTGGCCACTGGTCTGCTGGTTCTGGGACCTCTTGGAGGGTCTTCAGTATAAGGCAGGGTCAGCCACCACTTGCACTGGGCTCGTGTCCACAAAGTGACCTGTGCTTGGTCACCACTTTCAGTGGGCTCGTGGGGAAGGATATGCTGTGAACCAAAGCCAGTCGCCACTGATGTAAGCTTTGGGACCTTCTTGTGTGCGCTGCAGTGTGGGCTGAGTCCAGCCGCCACCAGTGTCAGGCTTCTGGCTTCCCCATGGCAGTTCCACTTCAGGTCAAGACCAGTCATGCCTATCGTGGGCTGGAGTCACCAGCTAAAGCTACAGGTTATGCTGAGGCCAGCCACTGCTTGCTTGGGGTTTGTGGGCCTTGGAGAGATTTTGGGAAAGTCTGCAGTGCAAAGCAAGGCAGGCCCCTTGTGCGGAAGAGCTGCTCACAGGGTGGGTCGGATGCAGGGACTTGGGTAGGGTCTCGGGGATCACCAGGGTCGGGGGAAGGGTGTTAGGTTAACAGGGAGCACAGACTTGGCGCCCTGTTGGCTGTGTTGGGGGTGGGCTCAATAAAGGAACAACGCAGTGGCTGCCGGAACTTCTGTCCCTGGAGAGAGCTGACCTGCCCCCCGCCCTTCCAGCCCTTGCCCTGAAGCTAGTCAGTTCAGGTCCTCCTCCAATGTCCCTGGTGCTGCAGGAGCAGCTGCTGCCGCCCGGGAGCACAGGCTGAGTTTGCTGAGTGGGTCTGTGCGGGGCCCTTCGGAGGAGTGCCTTGGTGTCTGGAAACCCCGGGACTCACTCAGTCCCTGCCGGTTTTCACAGCCAGATGCTACGGGAACTCTTCTTCCCAGCAGCAGGGCTCCGAACTGGGGGGCCCAGAGTGGGGCTGGGCCCCTCCCTCCCCAGGGGGACTTGCACAGCAGCGATAACCCTCCCGGTTCTAGGTCCCCAGGCTGTGGGTGCGGGATCTGCCCGTCCGCCGCTCGACCCCGCCTCCCAGTCTGGACAGGGCTGCTTTCCCCTTCTCTAAGCGGCTTCTGTGCAGCTGGCCCCTGAGGCTTATTCTACACTTAGTCGTAATTTTAACTCAGTCGCGGGAGGAGGTGAGCACGGCACTTACCTCCTCCACCGACTTGACCAGAAGTCCTCCCCTGCGTTACCGTCATTATCTTGAAATCTATTTGTCTGATGTGAGTACAGCTACACCTTTTCTTTGGCTGCCATTTACCTGAAGTACCGTCTTCCGCCCTTCCGCGGGGAGGCTCTGCTGGTCTTGGATGCTGAGGCGAGTCTCCTGCAGGGGAGGCGCAGTTAGGTCTTGGTTTTCGGTCCCCACGGTTGCTCTGTGCTCCCATTGCTCCTTTTCCTTGTGATTCTGTCCGCCGTTTTAGTTTGGCTGTTTCCTGTGTTCTGTGATTTTTTTCCCCTCCTTTTTCAAATGTGCTGTGTTTTAGTTGATTTTTGTTTCGTGGTTACCATCAGGTTTGTGTAAAACGCCTCATACGTACAGTAGTTCTTTTGCTTTTGATTGTCCCTTATCTTCGTTCACCTGTCCCCACTCAGTCCTTTGCCCCCCCCCTTTGGGTTGTATATTCTGTACCAAATTGTCCCTTTCTGTGTTGTACATCCTATACCAAACTGCGGCCATTATAGCTGTTCTTAATGCCACCCCTCCCTTAACCTTTGTTATAATTACTTAATAACTCATTCTGAAGTAGCTCTGCAGTGTCCTGCTTCTGTCTGTCATTTATCTTGCTCAAAGTTTTGTGTACTTTTGACATTTTCTTTTTGGTAAAAGAGCCCCTTTACACATTTCTCGTAGTGCAAATCTTGTGGCGAACTCTCTCACCTTCTGTTCGCCTGGCAAAGCCTTGGTATCTCCTTCATCTCTGAGTGACGAGTTGGCTGGGTATGTTGTCCTTGGCTGACGGCTCTTTTCCTTCAGCATTTTGAGTATTTCCTTCTCTTATTTCCTAGTGTTTCTACTTAGAAATTTTACCTTGGCTGCCTTGAGAATTCTTCTTGTTAATATTTGATAGTTTGCACACACATACAAAATGTATCTTAGAGAAGGCTTTTTTGCATTGATGTAAAATTAGGTTGAGTTTTTAGCTTCCTCTGAAGTTTTTAGTTCCTTTCATAGTCTTGGGAAATCCTCATCAATTATCTCTTTGAGTAGGCTCTCTGTTCCTTATTATCCTTAGGTGGCTCTTTCTAGTGTAGTTAGATAGTTCTTAGTTTTTTTTTTTTTTTTTTTTTTTTTTTTTTTTTTTTTTTTTTTAACTCTTAGTTCTTCCCTTTCTCCCTCCTGGGTCATGCCTAGGTTTGGGTCTTTGATTTTGCCAGTTGTCTCGTCCATCTGGGCTGTTCCGTTTCCAGTGCTGTCTAATGCTGTCTGGATCTCCTATATCGAGTTCTTCAGCACCAGAATTTCTTTCTGGTTCTTTGTTATACTTTTATTGTCTTTGGTAAATACTTCTCTTGCTCATTTCGTTTTTTAAATTTTATTTATTTTTAGAGAGAGGGGAAGTGAGGGAGAAAGAGAGGGAGAGAAACATCAATGTGTGGTTGCCTCTCATGCTTCCCTTCTGGAGACCTGACCCACAACCTAGACATGTGCCTTGATTGGGAATCGAACCGGCGACCCTTTGGTTCACAGGCCTGTGCTCAATCCACTGAGCCACACCAGCCAGGGCTGTTGGTTAATTTTTAAAAATTCATTGAACTGCCTTTTGAGTTTTCTCATATATTATTGGGTTTTTTTTTGTAATTACAATCTTCAATTCTGTCATTTAAATCACAGTCTTCCATCACTTTGAGTTCGGTTTCAGGAGTCTTTTCATTTTGCTTCTGTGCTTCCAGATTGCTTCAGTTGTCCATGGTATTGGATGGATCGATCCTCTGAGCATTTGAGGTAGTGGTCTCTTTTCTTGTGTAGATGATACTGTTTTGCTCTCAGCAGTTCAGCAGGTTTATAGGTAGGGTGCTTTCTCTTGTTTTCCAGTAGGTGGTGCTATAGTGGAAGTTTTGGTTTTCTTTTACCTGCACTGCAGGTGGTCTGGGATTGCTGTGATGTGGTGTTTCGGCCAGGGAAAGTGCTGTGTACCCAGTAGGGTGGTGGGTGTTCTGTCTTTGACCTGCTCACCTTGGTTATGGGATGCCGCCACTGTGTTGGGAGAAAGCTGTGGGTGGTGGGGAACTGATTTTATGAGCTCCGGGAGCTACCTCCTTTCTTCTCTATTTTTGGCTTTACTGGGCCCTGTCAGGGCTTGGACAGAGAGGGCAGGCTTGCCATCGCACAGCTCTGCCCCCTGCTGGTAATGGCTGGTAGCTCCACTGTTTTATTTGCAGCTTCCCGGCCACCTCGACCTCGTTCTGCCACTGTGGAGAAGAGGGAGGGAAATACCTTTTCTGGGAGGGAAACTGCCTTTGCCCCTCTTACACTGCAGGCCAGTGTCAGGCCTGCAGCCCTAGCCCTCGCTGCCGCCATCCTGTCTGGAGAGACATCTGAGGCACACGGCCAGGTTCTCCCCGGTGCCGCCCTCCCTGCTCATCCAGTGCGCCCACCTTCAGGCACCTGGCGGCGGGGACTTTCCAGGTGTGTGTGCTGAGCGGGAGATCCTTCCCTGAGTTACAGTGGTCCAACCTGTTGTAAATTTAAGGGGAGAAACAACAGTCTTCTCACTTTTCTGTGATGCCGACATCACTCAAGTCCACTTTTTACAGAGAGCATGAAGTTGGGTCTTGTTTTTAATCCAGGCCCACAGTCCCTGCCTTTTCATTGGAGTGTTTGGTTCATTTACATTTAGTGTAGTTGTTCATGTGGTTGGATTCGGGTCTTTTATTTTTCTCTTTGTCTCATGTGGGTTTTGTTTTTCTGTTCTTCATCCCTGCAAGTCACAAACCTTACGATATTGTCTGTATTTCCCATGGCAATCTTAAATTTAAAAAGTACATATTTGCCCACGGATTTAACATGTCCAGTGACCTTTGTTTCATACCGTATGTTTGAGGGTCACCGTCTGTTGTCATTTCCCTGTTAGAATTTTCTTTAGAAGGCTTTGCAGCGCAGGTCTATCGGTGATGAATTCCCTCAGCTTTGTTTTCGAGTACACCTTTATTTCCCCCTCATTTTTGGAAGTTAGCTTTGCTAGTTAGTTTTCTTTCTCAGTGGTGCACCGACTTTCTTCCTTCATCGTGGAACAGTCATCAGCCTCCGTCATTTCCAATCAGAGTTGCCTGTCATTAGATACAACATCCTGTTTATAATGTGTTGTTTAGTTTCCCGGCTGCTTTCATGATTTTTCTCTTCTCTTTCCACTGGCAGTTTTGCCTAGACAATGATTTGCCTAGGAGCAGCTTTCTTATTTATCCTACTTGGCATGTATTGAATTTTTAGGATTGGAAAGTTGATATTTTTTCTACGATTTTGGGAAGTTTAGGCCATTATTTTTTAAAAATACGTTTCTGGCCTGTTCAGTCTCTGCAGTCACATGCTGTTGCACTGCTACATGTTGTTGCACAGCCGCCTGGACTCCGTGCGTTTTTTCTTTAGTCTTTTCTTCCAGATGGATCATTTCTGCTCATTCAGCTTCCACTGCACTGGCTTTTAGTTCTACTCTCTTGTGCTGTGAAGATTACGCAGTGAGCCCTGGCTGGCGTGGCTCAGTGGATCGAGTGCTGGCCTATGAACCAAAAGGTCGCTGGTTCCATTCCCAGTCAGGACGGACGCGTGGGTTTCGGTCCAGGTCCCCAGTTGGGGGCGTGTGAGAGGCAACCGCACACTGATGTTTCTCTCCCACACCGGTGTTCTCTCCCTCTCTTTCTCCGTTCCTTCCCTCTTTTAAAAAATAAATCTTTTAATAAAAAATTTTGCAGTGAACTTTTCATTTTATGAAATTTTTTCCTTTTTAAAATTTCCATTTGGTTTGTTCTTCTAGTTTCTGTTTCTAAGTTTTTCCTCTGTTCATTTCTTATGTATATGTTATCCTTTGGGTCTTTTAAAGGCTAAAAAGATCCTGTCTGCTAATTGCAATATCTGGGCCACCGGAGCATCGTTTTCTTTTTAAATTTTTTTTTTATTTATTGATTTCAGAAAGAGAATGGAAAGGTGGGGGGAGAGGAAAATGTTGACTTGTTGTTCCACTTATTTTTGCCTTGGTTGGCTGATTCTTGTATGTGCCCTGACTGGGATCGAACCTGCAACCTCAGCACGTTGGGACGATGCTCTAACCAGCTGAGCTACCCAGCCAGGATGGTGTTGGTTTCTATAGACTGCTTTTCCCCCTTTACTATGGGTCACATTTTCTTGCCCTTTCCCTGTCTAGTCAGTTTTGAATGGGCACTAGACATTATAAATGGCACATTGTAGAGCTTCTGAATTCAGTTACGGTTCTCTGGAGCAGAATTTTTATCTTAGCTGGCAGTTAACGCAGCAACAAGACTCAGTCCCAGACTCCCGTGCCCTCGGCATCGGCAGCGGAAATCTCTCGGTGCTTTCGGTTGCCAGCTGCTGCTTTTCTGCTGGGCCCCTGGAGTCCAGAGCTGATTGGAACATCTTTTGTTTGCAGGTTTGGGGGTTCACCCCACCCTGCGTGCATCCCTCCCTTTTAGGGTTTCCCCCATAAC
>PVKM010044848.1:0-12111 GCA_004027735.1 Carollia perspicillata | reverse complement strand
ATCTAGTCTAGCCCTGTGTTTTTGACACAAGCCTCCATCTGTTCTCGTCATTATCAAGACTTTCTCCTTAGAAGATCATGGAGGCCATGGCTTTAAATGTTACCTGTATCACTTTTGAATATACATCTACAGCCCTAATCTCTCATCTAAGCCCCTGGTTTATCCAGATGCATACTTACCTCCATTTGCATGTTTTTTGTGTATTTTAGATTTAAATTGCAGCTAAAACTGAATTCCTGATTCCTCTCCATCTCGCAGCTCTGCCCCTGCTCCCTCCTAATACGTATTTGCTCTTTTTTCCATCTTATGTTTTAGTTAATGGTCTCCTTATCCACTGAGTTGCTTCAGCTAAACACCTGGCAATCTTCCTTGATTTCTCTCTGCTCTTCTCCCCCAACATGTAACCCATGAGCAGGTCCTGTCGACTTTGCCTCCAGCTTGCGTCTGGATTCTGCAGCCTGTCAGCTACCACCGTCGCCTCTTGCCATGACCACTTCAGTGGTATCCAGCTGGGTCCCTGTTTCCATCCGTTCACCTCTGCTCCCCGTGTTTGATGGGGCCTGGCCCACTGTGCTCATCTGGGCCTGTTCTCTCTCCCCTCAGTCACTTTCTCTAGCCCAGCTGGCCTTCTCTTCCTGGTCATTGCAAACCTATCCCTGCCTCGGGCCTTTGCACTTGTTATGTCTTGTGCTGGGGTGTGTGTGTGTGAGAGAGAGACAGAGAGATCCAGCTTCCCATCTTAGCAGACCAAACGTGGCCTCCTGGACCACGGTCTCTGAAGTAGACTCTCTTCCCTATCACTGTGTGTTTCATTGCTGGGGTCAAGTTCTGCAGCTACCATCTGTTAGCTGTGTGGCCTCAGAAGTCTCTCAAGTTCCTCATCCTTCAAAGTGGGATGTTGTAACTATGCAGGGCTCAGCAATGCCCTGAGTCTAGTGAGCCCCGAGGACGCTGTTTTTTTTTTTTTTTTTAAATCAGACTGCCACTGACAGGGCGGTGGAGACTCACAGATCATGGATGAGGTTTGGCTGAGAGAGGTAAATCCTGCTCACGTAAAAACCATCAAATTATACTGGATAAATGAGAGAAAGGGAAAGGAATATGGTAGTAAGATAAAGCGTTGTAAATTAAAATTACTGATAGGCATGAGAATCAGTCATTGGTGTCCTGAGCATCAAAAACCTGAAAAGAGGAGAAACAATACAGCAGGCTATAATGAGAAGACAGAAAACATATAAATAGCATTGGCATAAATGGGCCTGCGTAATTCAGTAAGTTCTGAAAGCCTCCCCATGCCTTGTTAAGAGTAACAAAGGGCATCTTGCAGTCTCAGGGTAGAGTTCTGTAGCACTAGAAATAGTAATATTGTTACTACTCTGATGAACATGATGTTTGAAGTTATAACAACACTACAGCAACAAAAATAACCACAACACTTAAATGCTTGTGGGCCAGGCATCTTTCTATGTGCTACCAATGCTATGAGTAGGTACTCTTACTTCCCTTTTATGGAAGAGAAATTTTAGGCACAGAGGAGTTAAGTAACCTGCTCAGGGTCGCACAGCTGGCGTGGAGCAACCTAAATCTGGGGGCCATACATTCCAGACCCCACACCCCTAACCACCATACCACACTGCACAGCTAAGTCTAGTTCACTTGAGCTCTTTGGTGAGAGTGTTACATGCAAGACACATTCTGCTTGAAGCCATGTCAGGGTACTCTGGGGAGAATTCTTTCACACCACAGTGACGATCTGTTCAGTGTTGTACTGGAGTAAGGCTGCATTTCCAACGTCTCCACAAAAGAACAATTCACTATATGACCAAAGTCTTAGAAAAGGACATGGGCATCTTTGCAGAACTTAAAGACTATAACATAGAAACCTTTAGAAACAAAGTGTAATCCAGGAGACCTAATACAGATGATCTAGCATACGGTTTAGGCAGGTAGCTGCCCATTGCAATGCAATGTTAATACAGAGTTATTTAAGATCATTACATGGAATTTTATGTGAATTCTCAACAAAAGGTCACTGAGTAACCTCTTTGATCTAATTGAAGAGGAAACTATTAATATTTATGAATTCACTTATTTATTCATTAAATGTTTATGGAGCCCTTCTTATGGTGGGCATGGCCCTGGGTGCTGGGCATACGTAGCGAACAAAATACATGAGGCTCTTCACCTGACTGGGTTCGTGGCCTAGTGAGAGAAGACCTACCCATGCCCAGCAGGTGGCCAGCACTTGGCCAGAGTGAGAACAGAGCTTCGGAGTGGGCTCCAGCATGGGCAGTGCCTGTCGGCTGCTGTGGGGCCCCTGCTGTACACCTGTGCGTCTTTGTTCATTGTCATTTTCAAGGAGAAGACTTACAACAAGAGAAGGATGGCCTGGCAAGGGAACAGCATCCAGAAGATGACGATTTCCTTGTAGGAAGTGACACAGACGACAGATTTGAATCCCTGGGAACTGGAACACTTCAGGAAGGTAGATCATTTTTTGTTTTTCAGCTTTCAGAATAAAATACAATAGGTGATTTGTAATTAAAATTATTTAAGTTTTTCTTAAACATCTCTAAAGCCAATATTTAACTTTAATGTAACAGTTTTTTAAGTTGAAGCTAAAATTTTCAATTAAAATGTTTCTTTCCCCTAAAATAAATAGATATCCTAATTTTGATTGAAAGCATTATTTAGGGAAACTCAGAACATATAAATTTCTTATAGAATGTAAGTGAAATAAATACTTTAGCCCATTATTTTATTGTTCTCTCTAGAGTGCCATGGGTTATAAAAAATTCAAACAACTGATGAAATATTTTGCTTGATAACCTATCACAGGCTCTTGTTTTGATATAAACTCTGTAACTACAGTGGGTGGAACACAGTTCTTAGGTTTTATGCTAGGGATTGGCAAGCTTTTTCTGTAAACAGCCAGAAGGTCGATATTTTGGTCTTTGCAGACCGCGTAGCCTCTGTTGGAACCATCCAGCTCTGCCGCTGCAGTGTAGACGCAGCCCTGGATGATTCCTGAGGGGTATTTAAGGCTGTGTTGCGGTAGAAGTTTATCGCAAAATCAGGAGGCAGGATTGACCTGGGCTGTAGACCATAGTTAGTTGGCATTTCTTCTGTTTCAGTGTTTTATTTTGTTAATTTATTTTTAGAGATTTTATTTGTTTATTTTTGGAGAGGGGAGGGAGGGAGAATGAGAGGGGGAGAAGCATCGATGTATGAGAGAGACATCCACTGGTTGCCTCTCGCATGCCCCCCAGCCATGGACCTGGTTCTCAGCCCAGGCCCGTGCCCTGACTGGGAATCGAACTGGTAGCATTTGGGTTTGCAGGAGGACACCCAACCCGTTAAGCCACACCAGTCAGGGCTGGTTTTTTTTTTTTAATTTTTAAATTAAATTCATTGGGGCGACATTCATTAATAAATATGTAGCTTTCAAGTATACAATTCTGTAATAAATACATCATCTGTATGTTGCATTTTGTATTGTGTGCCCAACACCCAAAGTCAGATCTTCCTCCGTCACCACATATTTGACCCCCTTTACCTGTTACTACCCCCCTCTCCATCTCCCATCCTTCTGGTACCCACCATACTACTGTCTGGGTCTATGAGTTTCCGTTTGCTTTTCATTTGTTGGCTTCAGTTTTATATCCCACATGAGTAAAATCATATGGTTCTGGACTTTTTCTGTCTGACTTATTTTGCTTAGCATGATAGTCTCGAGATCCTTCCATGTTGTTACAGATGACATATTTTATCTCTTCCTATGGCTGAGTAGTACGTAGGTACCACAGCTTCTTTAGCCAATCATCTATCAAAGGCCACCATGAGTAAGGCTGCAGCAAACATGGGGGTCCTCTGGGTGCCTGCGTATCAGTTGAGTAGTTTACCTTGGATCATTTGCAATAGGCAAGTTAGAGTTATTAACTACTGATACATAGAAAAGCAATTTCTGTGATAAAAACACTTCATATATTTTGTGCTCTGCTCTGCTTTAATATGAGACTACCAGGATTATTAGAAGCCCCATTAAATAAGTACAAATGCTTTCTTCTTATGATAGCTCTCTCTTTTGTTAGAGTAGTCCTTTCAGACCTTGATGAGTTCTTAGAAGATTGTAAGCCACAAGTTTTGTACTCTGATTAATTTATGTCATTTTATTTAAAATATGCATATGATGAATACTAATGAAACGTTCTTTTTAAGATGCATGTTTTATTTTTAAAGAGTCATAAAAGAAGACAAGCCTGTGCGGAGGCTGGGGAAAGGCTGGTGGCACCGCCACACATTAGCCACATCACACGACACGTGCCACCCCGTAGTGGTCATCTGTCCATGGCAGAGTTGCCGCAGGACCCGTGCAGCCACGTGGCCCCAGAGGCCACACAGGACTAGACCCGACGTCCCTGGCAGGGCTCAAGGATTAGCTAAGCCTAAACCAAGTTCAGTGAAATAGAGCTGTGAGAAAGAGGCAGTCGTAGTCAACCCACAGTGCCCGTAACGGTAAAAAGGTCCTGGGCCGTAGGGTCATGGACCCAGAGAGGGAACTTCTCATGAACAAATCCACTGAGATGACCGATAGCCCTGCAAATAGTTTCAATCCTGGGCACAGTGAAGATCACCTGGAGAGCTTTTAACAGAATGTGTGTGACCCACCCAAGACAAAGCGAATCGGAATGTTTAGACAGCGAGGCCCCTACGTGGGTGCCTGTAAAGGCATCGCAGATGGTATTACAGCACAGCCAGCCTCGGGTAGAAGTGTGGGGAGGCTGTTTTTGTTTCCTGTGTCTCAACTTACATCCTACCCAGCTGTGCATTCCCATCTGTAGGCAGGACACTTTTGTCCTAGAGACGAGAGTGCCACAGTGGAATCTGAGGTAGATTAGACAGACACCCCTTCTCTGGGTCCAGCCTTTGTCACTGTTACTCGGCCTAAGTCAGCCTCTCTCTAGCCCAGGCTGTGGTGTCTGTCAGCCTCGAGGGGGCGTTGAATGGATCAGAGAGAGTGTGTGAATCATTTCTACAGGTAGTTCTAGTGAAAGATAGTGTGTGGCGGACATTTAATTGATGTGCTCACATTTGATTTTAATAGTTCTTTCAAAATGAAATAAATGGTAATAGGGTCAGAATATACATATATATATTATGTACATATATATATATTACATGCCCCTTTATGAAATAGCAGTATTGATTTAATGTTATTTTTTTTCTAGAAACTAAAGATCATTACCATGCAGAAGAGACAGGTGAGATTTCAGTTTAATATTCTTTTTTTATTAGAATGGGTCTTTTACTATAAAAGGGCATTGAGAAAGAAAACGTTGTCTATGATCCTTTATTATTAATACATTATATTTAATGTGTCAAATATATAATATATACATAATGATTGTTATTTTGTACAATAGATCATATTATGTATACATGCATATGTATCTTTATCTTTCCATAGTTTTTGTGATTTTGAAGTCTCTTTCCTGAGGATAAGTTCCTAGTAGTGGGATTACTAGGTCAAAGACACAGTAGAACTTCATGTTTGATAGTCTTAAATTACAAAGCCAGTGAAAGGCCAGAATTATGTTTTGTCCTGTGCCATGTGTCCCCAGAAGGCCTGGCTGCACTGAGGACGGACACACCGTCCCTCAGGAAGGAGCCTGTGCTGTTGTCCAGTTTCCCTCCAGTGCTGGCGCGGGTCCTTCTTTCTGTGCTGAGGGACCGCGTGATGCTGACGGTGGCGTTCAGCGCCCCTACCGTTGTGACAATGTGTATCCGCAAACGCTAAACTTACATTGCACCTGGGAGCACTCAGGTACTGAGTCCGAGCCAGGGGCTGGAAACTGGGTGTGTTCTCGCTCAGGCCCCGGGGCAGGTGCTTGTTGAGTTGATGGGAGGAGGGCTCCCTGCGCTGCTCTGTCTGTCTGTCTGCCTGTCTGTCTCCCTCTGTCTTTGGGGAATTCAATACAGGATGTAGTCTGCTTTTGTGTCAATCCATCCTATTTTGTTTTCTGAATATAGTTGAATTTGTATAAGCTAAATAGGTCTGTGGCTTCACTATTTTGTAGTGGAGACTGTCTTATTCATCTTTGCATTAGGCATTTAGCACAGGTAGTACCTGTTTGTTCCATGAGTGAAGGTGAGTTTGAGCATCAGTAGGATTCAATTTTACATTTCTATCATTACCATAAATTTTGCTGTTCCAGTTTTGAATATCAAGTGTAATTCTTCTTCCTTGATATATATTTGTAATTTTCTAATTATTTCCTAATTTATAGCTTCACAGGCCTATAATCAGGATATAGAAGATATGATGTATAAACAGGAAAGTTCAGGTTTGTGATGTGTTTTTATTCAAGGCTGTGGCCACGGCCATTTTATCCCTGGGTTAATGGTTGATTCTGATTGAACAGAGCACTCTTTATAATACTCATAATATTTGTAGTTGCTCGGGTAGTTATAGAAATTTCTGGATATAGTTGAATATTATAGGGGGAAGTGGGGAAAAAAAGGAGCTGTGTTTCTCAGATCCCCGTTGAGATGTTGGTCTTCACAGACCAGACCAGAAGGAACATTTGGAAATGAGCGAGGCAGAGGGGTGGGGCAGAGTCCGGCTGGATGCGAGTCCCGGTGCTGGTCCTCCCTGTCTTATGACGTCGACAGCAAATTATGGACCTTTATTTACCTTAAATTTTATTAAGTGTTAATGATAATATCTATCTTACATGGTTGCAAAGATTAGAATTTATTTTGTAAATAATTTCAGAATGATGTCTAGTAATATGTTCGGTTTTCTCTTGGTTGACAAAGGGATATATGTGTATTCCTTTTTTTTTTTTAGATTCCACTGAACCAACGATAGATGATGATGAAAAAACATACCATGATGCAGGTATTAGATGAATATTTTCACTAGACTTTAAGCATTATTAAAGATTTATAGTTGCAATGCTCTGTTAGCATGGTGATTTTTGTTTTAAAGGAGACCAAGAAGTAATTTTAATACCTAATGTAAAACTTTGTAACAAAATTTTATCATTAAAAAACAGGAGGCTTTCATATTTCACCTTATCTACCACTGGCTCTACAGAAAACAGAATATAAATTCCTAACTCTTCTTTTGCGTATCTTGCTTTATGCCAGTTTGAGGAATTTGCATGGAAATAATTGTCCTGCTCTTTCCTCTAGTTGTTTTTAGGCAGAGACATTATTCATTGACTGTGCAAACATTAATATTTAAAGAAATAGAATTCTGTATTTGAGATTGTGTTTTTTAGCTTAGTGATTACATGCAGTGACTCAACTAATACTTTTGATTTTATTACTTTTTTCTGCAGATGATGTAACGTATGAAGAACACGATCAACAAGGTGTGAGATGCTTCTTAAACTTAAGCTACCTACTTGTTTTAAAATATTCTCATAGTTTGACTGTATTTTATGGAGAATAACATTTTAAGTTGCAACATCATAACTTAAAAACATCCCAATGAATTGTAGTTTTCAAGGAATTCACTGGCAGATACCATTTACCTATTTCAGTGGTTTGCCATAGCCTAAATAATTTCTTAACCTCATTGCAAGGTGCCTTAGGAAGCAGTTAAACATTATTCAGGAAAACTTACCTCATCACTTTATAGCCATTGCTGTCCTTTGATGAAAATATATCGTGTGCTCGGAAAGCTGTTTCGGTCAGACTTCGACTACTCTAGCTGCTTCTGCGAACTGATCCCACTCTGCAGTGAAGGTGACTGATGTGCCAGTGTGAGAAAGGTGCAGAAGAATTTCACTCCAGGCTGAAAGGCCGCATGGAGAAAATAGTTCTGGGAAATTTGTGCCACGAGTAGCGTCAGATTCCCATTTAGGTAATCACAGCTCCTTTTGTGGCAGGAGCACTTCTTGTGCTGTTTTATGAAGCGTCATGGAATAGATTCTATCATTGCTACTTCCCAGCTGAGAAAAATAAGGTGCAGAAAATGTGGCTGATATGCCTAAGTTCATGTGACTAAGTGTTCATAGAGCTAGTGGTGCATCCTTTCTGTTCCAGTCTTCAAGGATAACTGTAGAAGGAAAAAGTTAGTCAGTGTAACTCTGCACGTGAAGCAAGAAGGATGGAGAAGTATGCGGTGCTTGAGTCCACTGGGGAGAACTTTTCTAGGTGCTAGGTAGCTCTAGGGCGTGGCATTCACACGTGAATCGTAAAGAGTCCCTACTTCAAGAAATTTGCAGTCTCACGATACTGGTAAATCTTGATTGGAGAAAATTAAGAATGGCTTGTGTAGGCCTGATAAACTAATTTATTAAGTGTGTGTATTTAAGAGTTGAGACTCTTATCAAGATCACCTATCCACAGTGGCTGTTTCTATTAAGATGCAAAAGATAACATTGGAAGAATCCTGGATTCTGTCTTCAGGGACTGATTTTTTTAGGGGAAATGAAATAACTTGGCAACTATGATGGCATTTATTTTTCTTTTCCATTTTGAATTTGAAGAAGCAAATAGGAATTTGGAAATTAAAAGTTGCATGCAGAGGTAGGATTGAAATCCCTTTCTAGTTTCTGCCAGTCATTTTAGTGTTTTTTTGAATACAATGGAAAGAACTTGCTTAGAATATAATTTACAGACTAGGTCTAGAGAACTTTAAAACTAAGTGAAAAAAGGATAAAATTAGATAACATGCTAAAAAGATGTTCTAAAAATAAATTTATTTCCAAAGGCAGAATATCATAGTAAATATAATTTAAAATGTTAATGAAGAATAATAAGTATTAACTAAGTAATAGGTAATACCTTAGTAATAGGTAATACTTCAAGATTTGGTGAGATACTTTAGATTACCTTGCTATAGAACATAAACTTTTTCAAACAAAATAGATCTAATAGAACACAGGATTATTTATTATGTGTTAAAAAAAATACCTTTGTAGACTGAGTGACTATACATAAGTGAGACTGCAAGTAGGGTGAAAACAAAACTATTTTTAGTGGGAAACAGATTACGTTCTGTATTAAATTCCCCCAACTCTAGAACCTAGAAAACCAGCAGCTTATTAAAGCTATAGAGGGAACCAGCCTTTCACATTAAAAGTACCGTAGAAAGCATCAAGCCTGCGCTGGATACACCTGAAAAGTGACGGTACAGTCTTACCACCTCATGGACTCATTATTGTACACTACATATGTATTAAGAACCTTATGTCCAAAACCTAGGACATGGGAGCAGTGTTAGTAAGGAACACACACATGGTTCCTTTTCCCATGAACCTGATATTTTACCAAGGGGGTAGAAATTACACAAACAATTTCACTTTAGTGTTTAGTTACAGTGTGCTGAGGGCTGCGAGAATGAGTGCAGTGTGTAACGAGAGTACTCAGTAGAGACCCTACCTAGTTTGTGGACCAGGGAATGCCTCCCTGAAGTTGAGCCGCAGATAAGTGCAGTTGACAGAGAAAGGTGACTCGAACGTAGTGGGAAGGCTCTGAGGTGGGAAGGTGTGTGTGGAGTGCAGAGGATAATAGGAGAGGCATGGGCTGAGGTTGTGAGACAGTCCTGGTCCAGACGATGCCTGGAGGTAGATCGATGCTCATCGTCACGGTAGGGCACTGTTTAGGGTACTACAAAAATCACATCTGTATTTTGTAAAGATTGGTCAGTCTGATGTGTAGTAAATTGACTGGAGAGAGACAAGAGTAGCCATGGGGAGACCATTTAGGATGGTTATTGCAGTTATCCAAATCTGATCTTGCCCTGAGTCACATCTCTGCCAAATGAGGAGTCAAAGGTGAGTTTCTAGAAAGATGTTCAGCAGTGTCCCGTGCTGCTGAGGACCTGCTCAAGGTGAGCACCGAAAATGTGCATTCGGTCTAGTACTGTAGAGGCCTCACAGGGACCTCAGCAAGGACTGTTTTCAATGGACAGAAACTGGACAGAGATGAAAGTAGTTTAAACAAGGGTGGTTAGTGGTGAAAGTGAAGGGAAGTGGGAAAAGCTGAGAAATATTGGAAGATAAAGTTGACAAGGCTTGATGTGTGGGCGTAGCTAGGGAGAGAGAACAGGGTGTCAGGAACCACATCCGCTGTTCTGCCCTGTGCATTTGATGGATGGTGGTGCTTTTTCCCTGAGTCAGTAGAGTGGAATTGAGGAACTGGAAGCCAGACGATGCAGTCTATACATGTTGAGATATCCAAGGGGAGATATCTAATAAGCCAATAGATGAAAGGCTTATTGGCTTCCTTAGATCTCAGAAGGAAGTCCAATTTGTGGTTGTGAGTTTGAGAATCGTGAGCATGTATGTGGTAATTAAAACCAAAGTCCGCCCTGGCTGGTGTAGCTCAGTGGATTGAGCGCGGGCCTGTGAACCAAACAACCATGGTTGAATTCCCAGTCAGGGCACATGCCTGGGTTGCAGGCCAGTTCCCAGCAGGGGACACATGAGAGGCAACCATACATTGCTGTTTCTCTCCCTCTCTCCTTCCCTTCCCCTCTAAAGGTAAATAAATAAAATCTTTAAAAAAAAAAAAGAAAGAAAGAAACCAAAGTCTAAGATCACTGAGGAGAGTGGGAAGACAAGAAGTCCTGTGGCTGGACTTTGATGCAAGCCAACATTTTATGCCTGCTAAGAAAAGGATGAAATGATAAAGATCGAGAAGGAGAAATGAAGGAATAGAAGGAGAATGTGGTCACACTGAAGTCCAAGTGCACTAGTGTTTGAAAAGGAAGGATCTGCTAAGCGATCTAACGTGGTAGGGGCGGAAAGAGCCCACTGGATTCATTAAGGGGATTCATTAAGAGCCCCTTAATGTTCACACTCATAGACACAGAGGAGAGGGGGTTGGGGGTGGGTGAAAAAGGCGAAGGGGAACAAGAGGTACAAGCTTACAGTTAAAACATAAGTCATGAGGACATAATGCACAACATAGAGAATATAGTCAATAGTATGGTAATAACTTTGTATGGTGGCACATGGTTACTGGATTTATCATGGTGGTCACTTTGTAAGGTTTATAAATGGAGAATCACTATGCGGTTCACCTGAAACTCATATCATATTGTATGTCAGATATACTTTAAAAAATAATATGCCCGTTGGTCTTAGAGGAGTCTTTTTCGGATGTGGTTGGGCTGGAAGACAGATTGGAGTGGGTTGACAAGAGGAAGTGAGGAGAGGAGACAGGAAATGTAAATGATTCTTTTTTTATTGTTGACGCTATTACAGATGTCCCCCAATCCCCTCCCTTTGCCCCTCTCCACCCAGTCCCCCTCCCCCTGCCTTGGCCACATTGTTGTCTGTGTTCATGGGCTGTGCATATACACATATATGTTCTGTGGCAAATCTCTTCCAGGCCCCCCACCTCCCTCCCCTCTGAGATCTGTCAGTCCATGTATACATGCTTCAGGTTTTAAAGAAATTAGGCTAAAATGGAGGAAAGAAAAAAAAAAGCCAGGAGAAGCAGGCTCAAGAAAGGGCTTTCTTTTTAAATTGGTAGAGAATTTAGCATGTTTAAATACGTGGTTCAGAGTGACAGAGTGAGCAGACATTCACTGCTCCTTCCTCCTAAAGCCACCAAAAGGACAGAAAATGATATATTAAAAATTGGTGCTTGCTCCATCCACTCCACCACTGAGAATGTCAAAAAAACAGTAGGTACTCACCCTGGCTAGTGTGGTTCAGTGAGTTGAGTCCAGCCTGTGGACTGAAAGGTCACAGGTTCGATTCCCAGTCAGGGCACATGCCTGGGTTGCAGGCCAGGTCCCCAGTTGGGGGCGTGTGAGTGGGGCACCTGATCAATGTATTTCTCTCACATGTTTCTCTCCCTTTTTCTCTCTCCCTTCCCCTCTCTCTAAAAAAAAGATACTAGGTGCTCAATAATATTTTTTATTAAATGGACAAAAAAAGAATAAGTTGATAATCATATTGGGAAAATAAGAAAGTTTGCTCTTAGTGGACAAGAAAATTTGAGGAATTTGGAAAATGAAAAAATGGAAAGTTAACTGAGAAAGCTGGGACCCAACCAGGGATGAGAGAAGACTGCTGTAGAAACAAAAGCCTTCTCTGCAGGAGCGCAGAGAACATTGAGCCCTGTGCACACAAATACGAGGAG
>PVKM010044847.1:0-12121 GCA_004027735.1 Carollia perspicillata | reverse complement strand
GGGAAAGAGCGATCATTGCCCTGTGGACGAAAAGGGGCCACATGCTAACCCCAGCCAGCTCAGGGGAGGCCTCCCTGGCAGCCCCACAGACTCCGAGACCCAGAGCGACCACACAGAAGGGCCTGAAACTAAGACTGCCTGACTAGGAGCAGGTCGTGGCAGGCAGTCTCGTCCTAGGCTGCCAGG
The DNA here is from genome assembly GCA_004027735.1 of Carollia perspicillata. Lineage (NCBI taxonomy): Eukaryota > Metazoa > Chordata > Mammalia > Chiroptera > Phyllostomidae > Carollia > Carollia perspicillata. Next base: position 11,935 of record PVKM010044847.1, on the reverse strand, counting down.
CTGGAACCCTCCCTGACTCACGTCGATCTTGACCTTCATTGAGCCCGTGTTGTCTCTTTGCATCCACGACAACAACGCACCTTTGGAATTGCAAGGGCACTTCCCTTTTCGTAACCCCTTGGGCACAACCAGCACAGCCCACACCCCAGCGGCCACAGAGCCCCCTGCGGTCACTGTCACTGTCGCCCTGTGAACTGGTAGCTGTCTTGTGCCCACCTGTGCAAAGCAGTGTCTACCACTCCACTGTTTATCCAGCCCCAGACGCCCCCACTCCGCCCTGCTTTCTCCGCCTCCCTGACCTCTCACCAGTGGATTCCACGGAACCCCTCACGCCTCTTCCTTTGACTGTGATGTACAAAATGAGGTGCAAAACGGCCATTTTCCGGGGCATGTTCTCAGGCCCTTGAGGTTTTGCTTCCTTACAATCGTCGTCACTTTGGTTCAAGTAGACTCATAAAAATTCTTCCAGGTTTGGATGTTTCTTACGTTGACATTCCCAAGTGGAGGTCTCCGCCCAACCCACCCCGCCGCTAAGCACCTGCTTCCTGAGCAATTTGGGCCCCTGGGTGGGTTGAGGGGTGTTGAGGTCAGTGCTCCTCAACCTTTAGGGTGGGGCTTGGGGGGCCATTTTAGGCTGGGATGGAGGAGACTCTTGGGGGAGGAAGCAGAGACTCCAACAAGAGGGGGCTGGGCCTGGAAGGAGGAGGCTTCTGTCACGGGCTCCGGGTGGGGCCAAGGATTAGAGGCAGAGATCTGGGGTGGGCAGGGGGGCCAGGTGGGGGACAGAAGGGCCTGGATAGGTCATGTGGATGACAGGCCCGGAGGAGGGGGTCTTGTGGCTGGAGGGCCAGAGCCCTATCTCCCCATTAGCCCAGGCCTCCCTGCCCCCTCACCAAGGACTTGGCACATGGTGGCAGGTAAAGGGACCCAGGGACCTAGGACCCAGGAAAGGACAGAGGTCCTTCCGAGCCTTCCCCCGACCCTGGGGCCTGGTTTTGGTTCTCTTGGCTGGGTCAGCTCTGGGCCGGCAGCACAGACGCAGTGTCCCCATTTGCCCGACAGCTGGCCCTCTCAAAGCAGACCCCTAGGCCCCTCTGTGAACTTCCCACAGCCTCCCAGAGGTGTCTGTGAGTGGGTGGGGCTGAGTTGGGACTCAGGGTTGGCCTGGGACACTCCTTAGGATCCCCATGGGCTCAGGCAGCGTAGTTCCCCACCCCCAGCAGACCCAGCTGTTGTCTGACGACACCAGGGCCAGGAGGGTCCCCAGGAGAGTCCTCAAATCCTAAGACGCCTGGGCAGGAGGGGAAGGAAGACAGCCTTGGATGAGAGGAAGTTGTCCTTGGCAGCTGGGCGGTCAGCCAGGCTCCTGTCTGGCTGGGAACGGCATCGGAGCCAGGCACAGACGACGGGGAAACCCAGAGGATGCCTGTTGGACCAGAGCCAATCGCACAGTGGGCTCTGCTCAAGGCCAAGAAATGAACCCTGACCCTGGTCACACACTGAACTGTGAGCGGTAATCTTCCGGCACATCGGAGACCAGACCCTGTTGGTCACAGCTAGTAATTGCTAGTCCCGCTAGCAATAGGGTGTGTTAGGTCCTTAAAAAGACCTTTCACCTGCCACTAGACTCTGGACAGGGTATGTACGATAAGCACAGATTTTTATTTTTGTTTTTTATTTTTTTTATTTATTTTCAGAGAGAGCAGAAGGGAGGGAGAAAGAGAGACAAACGTCCGGGTGCAAGAGGCACATTGATCGGCTGCCTCTCGCACGCCCCCACCTGGGGACGTGGCCTGCAGCCTGGGCAGGCGCCCTGACTGGGAATGGAACTGGTGACCTTTCTGTCTGCAGACCAGTGCTCAATCCACCAAGCCATAACAGCTAGGGCAGGCCTCAGAATTTTCACAGGCGTGGGCTGACCATGAAAATTAGCCAACTTTCAGAGAAACAATATGCTATTCGTGAGAATCAGCGAAAGTAACACGTAACAACGTTAGACCCCCAAGACTGACACATTGGAGTTGTTGGGGACAGAAAATAAAATAACAGCGACTGGTCAAGACATCAGCAAGAGACCGTCAGAAATTACCAGATTTAAAAAGGGAGCACGTGTACCTTTTAGGCACTGGAACTGAAAATTAAATGGATGCGTTAACTGGAAGACTGGACGCAGTGAGGGGGTTGGAGCTGGAAGAGGGAGCTGGAGGGCTCGCCCAGGAGGCAGCTAAGAGAGACAATGAATACGGGGGACAAGTTCCCAGTGCGGTCCAAGGGGAGGGCGGCGTTTCCCCCCAAAACGTGTACAGTGAACGACAGACAGAGCTCCAGGGGTACTAGCTGCGAATTCTCCAGAACTGATGAAATGTATGAATCTCTAGGAACAGGAAACACCACGGATACCAGGTGGATGGTTAAGAACATATTCATCCCTGGAAATAAGCGTGAAGCATAGAACGGAATACAGAAGTCACCGATCTTGAAATTATCTCGAGAGGACAGGCTGAGCCCTGACCCTGGCCTTCGTGGAAGCCGAGCAGGCCGTGGCGCAGCTGGCCATCATGAGCTTCTGAAAGCGTGCTGTCTAGCAAGTGTGCAACTGTCTGAACCTCGCTGGAGGCCCCCGGCTGACCAGACAGGGGCCCGCAGGGGCTGTCCTTTGTGAGGCAGCAGGAGCCCAGGGCAGCCGCAGTGGCAGAAGCCAGAAAGGCCGCCTTTCTGGGAGCCCGGACACGCACCCTCTCTGGGAGCCACCCCGCCTCGCCTCGGAGAGGCTTTCCCAGTGCCTCTGCAGCACGGCGGGGTGGGGAAGGGCTGATCCCCACACAGTTTCGAGGGAGTCCAGTGCCACCTCGCGGCTACTCGGAGCACTGCGCACGAGCCTGAAGCACGCAAGCGACTTCGGGGGACCTGGATGCAGACGTCGAGCTCGCACGCTTGGGGCCACTTTATGAGGGCTACGGGGGGTTCGGGGGCCTCCCGGGACTTGGAAGGGCCTCTGGGGTCACACCCAGGCGCAGAGCTGCTCCTCCCCGTCGGGGTGGCGTTCTGTCCGCCCGCCGTCGCTGGACCCTGGGTGTAGGCCGGGTCCAGGGGCCCATGTGGGGGGCAGCAGCAGCGGGCGGAGGCGCCGGGCCAGGCGGGCGCGAGTGGCGGAGGCGAGCACCAGCAGCGGAGGCAGCGAGAGGAAGCCCAGCACGATGAGCGTCACGGAGCTGCGGTCGGAGAGCAGCGCGCGGCACGTGGGGACTGGCGCCGGGTGGACCTGGGGGCGGGACTGTCGGTCAGGGGCGGGGGCCAGGAGGGCGGAGCCAGGAGCAGGTGGATGGGGCGGGGTCTGGGCGCGCACAGCCAGGGGCTAGACTGGGAGGGCCTGAGATCTAGTGGGGCCTGTGGCTGAGCCCACTGCGGGCCTGTCGTTTCTGAGTCAAGGGTGGGAGATCAGGAACCCAAGAGGTAAATGGCTAGAGTAGGAATCCCCTGAGGCTCGGCTGGGAGAATTCCCACTCCTCCCCGCCATTGCCAGATCCCCACCACTTACCCCCAACACACACATTACTCTCCCGTGGCCCTACTCCATGCTGGCGTCTGACCAGCAGTCCTGACCTGTGAGTATCACCAGCTGATGTCACCTTACCTTCAGCAGCCCCGTGTTCAGTCCCCTTCCTGTGCCCTGTGCTTATAGGTAGGGGACATGGGGACCCACCTGCCTACACCCTCCGTGCTCAGGACCAAGCCACAGCCCTTTACACACGCGGAAACCCAGCTCAGGGCAGGAGAGCTCCTCCGCGGGACCTGTGAGTGGGGGTGAGGGGTGGCGACGGGCTGCGCACTGCTAAAATCCAGCAACATCTTCGTCTTCTCTCCCTGGAACCCCCTCCTCTTCCCACCCTGTTCAGCTGCCCGGGCCCTGGTGGCCCCTGGTACAAGGCTGGGGGCCCTCGGGGGAGGGGAAAGAGCTGTCACCCCCAGTGGAGAACAAAAGCCCTTTTTCTGCTGCGGCCGACGGGGGAGGGGCTGGCAGAAGGGCCCCCCAGGGAGGGGCGCCTGCATCTCTGGGGACAAGGAGGCTGGGCCTGAACAGGAAAGGTGCACCTTCAGGCCTGGGGCCCTGACCGTCCACAGTACCCCACTCCCCAGGGGCCCCAGCCAGCGCACCCCCCCCCCCATGGAGGGCTCCACTCACCCTGGAGTGGCACAGGAATCCCAGGTAAATGAGGGCAGCTGCTGGCATCAGCACCAGCAGGAACACGGTGGCGGGGAGCAGCAGGTGGAGCAGGAGCTCGGACAGAAGCTGGCCGGGCGGCAGCAGCGTCCCGAGGCCTCGGGCAGCCAAGCCTGCCCACTCTGATGACACCTGGGCGGGTGCCGGGTGGGCAGGACGCCATCGGGGCAGCATGGGCGCTGTGTCTGAAGTGCCCCCTCCCTCGTCCTCCTCTGCCTCCCTCTCCTGCTCACTCATGCCCTCTCAGGCAACGGGTCTGTAGGCTCACAGCTGCAGTCAGATGGCGACCAAGACCCCCAGGGTCAGCTCTAGGTCCCCTGGTCAGACTGCTTCTCAGACTCCAGCAACCAGATAATGGACCCAGCTGGAGGGCAGGACCCCAGGCCAGGTAGGTCCTGCCTTGACTATCTGTCTCCAGAGCCACACCCTTGCCTCAGTTTCCCCCACTGCCAGGCTGGTCTCTTCCTGCCCAGCAACCACAGCTCCAGCCCCGGCCAGTGTCTGTAGCTCTGATCAGGGCTGGCACAGCTGTCCCTATGGCCTGGCACTGGGGCCCTCCTCGCCCATGGCCCCGCCCTCTCTGCCCTCCCTGCTCCCCCTGCAATGACATCATTTCATAGAGCTTGACTCTCTCAACTGCCCCATCTGGAGTTGCCACATAGAGGTCACTATCCACCCAACTTTCCAGTCCTGGCCCTTGCTGGTCCCCCCATCTCCAAATCTGGCCCCTCTCAGCCCCCACCACACAGGGAAGACGTGGGTGCTGGTTCACAGGGCCCCTGGGATCCAGCACACAGTTGGCACAAAGTCACGGTGGCCACCACAACAGGCGTCCCTGATCGGACAGAGTCCAGTCTGTCCTGGAAACTGGCAGCACAGTTTCTGTTATTTCAAGTGGGGAAAAGTATGCCCTGCCCAGCTGCAAAACCCCAACTGATATCCCCAAATATCAGTAAAGCCCTCTCACCGCCTCCCAGGGGCCCCAGGGTGTCCTTGCATAACAAGGGGACAGGAGCCAATGCCCAGGCTGTCGGTGAGCCTCACAGAGGCTGTGGGTGCCAGGGACTAAGGGCCCCCTTCCCACCTCTGCAGCCCCTTTGCCTTCAACTTCCCTTTGAACGTGTGCCAGGCCTCTCAGGCTCCCCGGCTCCCTCAGACACCTGTGAGTCGGGGTGATGACGGTGATGGGTGGTGGCAGGGACACGGTTAAGAAACACGAGCCCACCACAGGCCCAGTCAGGACCATGGAGGCTCCCCTGTAGCTCATGCCACGCCCTGTCGCCAGGCACCGACACAGCTCATCCACACCAAGATCTTATCGTAGCTGCTTGTTTAATCAGGCAGTGAACACGGGGTAAAAACGCTGCAGGTGGTGATGTCTGGGCAGAGAGTACTGATGGTAAGCATACCTGTCTCATCTCCTTTCTAGCCCCACCCTGTCCTCAGGTGGGTCAGCTCTGCTCCAGGCCCTGAGGACTTGGTGCTGAGTGCAGCTGATGGGAGTGGCTCTATGCAGGCATCTTGATGGCCTTGCAGGACCCGGCAGAGGCCCCCTAGGCCGTGGCAGGGTGTAGGAAGGTTGCCAGGGGGCATTCCGAGACTTCCCGGGCCCTGACAGGGTGCGACCGGCCCCACGTGGATCCTCACCAACAGGGCGCTCTCTGTTGGCTCCTCGCCCGAGGCCATGCTGCCTGTGATCCAGCTCATTCTTTTTGATGTCCCCTGTGGGACCGGGACACAGGGAGCTTCCATTCTAAAAGAGGAAGGCAGACACTTGAGATAAAAACAGGTACCTCCATGGAATGACAGGAGCTAAGAAGAAAATAGAACATGGCCGGGGACAAGCCTGCTTCCGACTGATAGTCAGTTGAGGGCCCCTCTGGGAGGCGACATCTCTGGTGAGTAGTGTTCCTTGGCCTCCTGCGTGGAGACCCACCCTTTGGTCCTGGCACCCATCAGGGCTGCTTTCTAGGGAGGGGCTAAGGCTCTGTTGCCCCTCTTGTGGGGGGACAGGGTGGGGCCCAAGTGACACCTCATCCCTGGGAGCCCGAGGATGGGGGCTGGGGTGGGAGCGACAGCCCCAAAGCTGTGCTGCCCCCTGGTGGGAAGTCCTGAGAGGCAGCTGGAGCTTCTGCCGGGGCTCCCTGTTCCCGTGGCCTTCCCCAGAGATTTGGGGATGGAAAGGTGGAGCCTGCCCCAGGGCCCTGGAACAGAGGTGACCACCTTGCAGGGTATTCAGGCCCCTTCCTGCAGTACCACTTCCAGTGGCTTCTAGTCTCCTGTCCTGAGAATGCTCCCTCCACCCAGCTCCCTCCCTCTGCTGCCCAGCAATCTGCCTGTCATGGCCTCACCGACTTGCCTCAGCATGTCTCAAGGGGCTTCCTTCCCCAGGCCCTTTTAGCCAGGTTGCCTGGCTTGGGAAGAAAGGGTCCCACCTCATGCTGTCCACCTCCCCAGCCTGGAATCAGGGTAGAGGCCAGGCTCTGCCTGGCAGTGGCCTTAGCAGGGACAGGAGTGGAAGAGAGGGACAGGACCTGAGGGAGGGACCCACAGAAGGCACATGGGTACCTGAGCGGAGAGCAGGGGCAAGTCCTGGCCCATCAAAGACTGTACTCCTTAGGGGACCTGCAGCCCTTGGGCATGTACCTGCTCGCCTGGCCTTTGTCTCTCAGGGCCCTGGCAGTTGGCAGAGGAGGACAGATGCTGGGGTGGGGGTGGTGGCTGCCAGGCAGGGCCTCTCCTTAAACTGCTGGGTAAACACTGTGGAGAAGCAGCACTTGGCCTGGCCCAGGGGGCAGCGGGAGGCGGCTCTGCTCCCCCACACTCCCCACCACACACACACAGCTCTAGCCTTCCCGTCCTCCGGGACAGACACACCTCCACCGTCCTCCACCCATTCAGAAGCAGTTCCTGGCGAGGGCCACCAGGCTGTGGCTGGACCAGGATGAGCATGGAGAGGCCCCCCTGCCAGAGGACAGAGCCCCTGGGCAGCTCCCCAGTGCGGGTAACTGAGCCTGCTGGTGGCCTGATTCCCTAGGAGAAAGACGGGGTGTGTGTGGGGGGTCCCTGTTGTCCTGGGGACAGGGGGCTGGGGCTGGCCCCAGGCCTCCAGCATCCAAGCAGGATTCTTGTTCTTCTCAGGTGAATTCTGGGAGCTCGGAGCCTGGGAAGCAGGACCTGACTACAGCGGGAGCAGAGCAGGAACTCAGGTGGATTGAGCTGGGCTCTGAGGAGGCCCTGGGAGCCGGGGCAGAGGGGCCCAGTGCGCCACAGGCCTGGGGGCACCTGCTGCAGGCCGCGTGGAGCGGTCACCCAGGCCTCACCACGCAGCTGCTACGGCAGGGGGCCAGTGTGGAGGAGAGGTGAGCCCCCTGCAGGACAGGGTCTCTTCACCTGGAGTAGGGGGCAGAGGTCCCGCCTCTGAGCAGGAAGGAGGGGTTCCCTCGGGGTAAAGTAGCACGTCCCTCCCCCAGCCTGGGTCCCTTCCCTGAACTGGGGAGAGAGGGCAGGGCCCCCTTCACCCAGCGGGACAGGACCGGATCTTATCCACCAGCCGGTGCCTCCCTCGCCTTCGCGTCCCGCTCCACAGGGACGGCGCGGGAAGGACCCCGCTCCATCTTGCTGTGCTGCGTGGCCACGTGCCCCTGGTGCGGCTCTTGCTGCAGCGAGGAGCGCCAGTGGGAGCCACAGACCGCGCGGGGCGCACGCCCCTGCACGAGGCCTCCTGGCACGGGCATTCGCAGGTGGCGGAGCTGCTGCTGCGTCGCGGAGCCCCGACGGCGGCGCGCTCCGGGGCCGGCCTCCTGCCGCTGCACTGCGCGGCTGCGCTGGGCCGCACGCTGCTGGCTGGGCTCCTGCTGGGTGCGCCAGGCCCCGGCCCTGAGGCGGCAGACGCGCGCGGCTGGACGGCAGCGCACTGGGCCGCCGCGGGTGGCCGGCTGCCGGTGCTGGAGCTGCTGGCGGCAGGGGGCGGCGCGGGCCTGGACAGCGCCCTGCTGGTGGCGGCCGCGGCGGGGCGCGAGGCGGCGCTGCGACTGCTCCTGGACTGTGGCGCGCGGGTGGACGCCCGGGACGGCACGGGAGCCACCGCGCTCAGCGTAGCCGCAGATTTGGGGCGCCAGCAGGTACGTCCCGGCCTGACTACCCCCGCCCCGCCGCGACGGGGAGGTTGCAGGGGAGTGTCCTTCGCCCCAGGAGCTGCGCTGTCCACCGCAGGTGTGCGGATGGCGCCAGCAGGGCGGCCCCTGCGGGCAGGCGGAGGTGGAGTCAGGCTGGCAGCAGCCAGGCGGGCAGCAGCCTGGACCGCGCTCCCGGTGTGTGACGTCTCCGGGAAGCCTGAGGAGCGCGCCTGGCCGCACACCCGGGTTTACTCTGGCGACCCGCTGCAATGAGTGTCTGCTGAGTAGCAGACGTGCGCTCGGGTCCAGCCAGCCCCCAGACGGGACGGCTGGCAGGGGGCTGCGAGTCTCGGGTTCGGTCTAAGGACGATGGCGGGACGAGTGATAGTCTCTAAGCCACGGGTGTCAAACTCACTCTCACCGGGGGTCACATCAGCCTAGTGGTTGCCTTCAAAGGGCCGAAATAATTTTAGGACTGTATAAATGTAACTGCTCCTTAACTGCTAAGGAGTTGAAATTACACTCCGCCCTTTGAGGGCAACCGCGAGGCTGTTGTGGCCCCCGTGAAAGTGAGCTTGACACCCCTGCTAAGCAGAGCCACCCCCAACCCCAGGCGCTGTCGGCTTATTTAGCAAATGGGGACGCAGTGTTGAGAGAGAGAAGCGGTTAGGTGACATGCACCACGCGAGGTCTGGGTCAGGCCAGTGGCACGGCAGCCCCAGCCCCTCACCCTACTGGGCCCGGCCGGCCACTGCCTTGCCCTCCCCTCCTCTTCCAGGACATGGAGGTTCTGCTCGACCACGGGGCGGACCCGCGCCTCCGGGACAGGCACGGACGCGCGGCACTCCACAGGGCGGCCGCCAGGGGGCACCTGCCCGCCGTCCAGCTGCTGGCAGCCTGGGGAGCGGAGGTCAATGCTCAAGACTCCTTGGGCCTCACCCCTCTGCACCATGCTGCTCGGGGAGGCCACGCGGAAGTCGCCAGCCACCTCCTGGACAGCGGTGCACAGGTCAACGCTACTGGCTGGCTCCACAGGACACCCCTGCACCTCGCTGTGGAGCGTGGCCATGGCCCCACCGCAGAGCTGTTGCTGAGCCGGGGTGCCAGCCCCAGCATAAGCACACTGTGGGGTGAGGTGGCCCAGGACCTGGTGTCCAAGGAGGACCTGGCCCAGGCCCGGCCCACCCTTGGCAGGGAGCAGAATGACTGCTAGGGGCACACAGACCCATGGGCCTGAGCCTGTGTGGTCATTGCTGAATGGGAAGCTCCCCAGTCCCATGGCCCTGGTCCTGTACCAGGTTATGCCCTTCTGGGCTGAGGACATGGGTGGTGTGGCTCGGAGAACAGCCCAGCCGAGAGGTTCCTGCAGGAAAAGGGGCGGGCAGTGGCTTGAGCCCCAGGAACGGGCCCATGGCCTGGCTTGGGACGGCAGTGCATCATCTGTGCAGCTCTGGCCTTCCCCACAATCTTTGGCAGAGAGACTGCCGTGGCCTTGTATTTGACCAAGACCTAGTGGTCTCGCTTTGTCTTTCCACCACGGGGGTAGGGCCCTCAGCTGCTCTCTCTGTACATGGGGGAGTTCTGACTGTGTTTTCTTAGATTTGACATTTGTCTGCTTGTACCCATTAACTACAGGGCCAACCTCAGGGCCACAGTTGTCTACAGCTCCCCTGTGACCCAGGGTTCACACGCCTTGCTGATAGTACCCACCCTAAATTCCCAGGGCCAGGTGCCACAGGCCATACAGACAGCCGCTGCAGGGAGGCCTCTGGCATTATCCACCCAGCCAGTCCCAAATGGTTCTCCTGCCCAGTCCTGCCCGGCCTGAAGGAGCTCCAGGAACTGCACTGGACAGAGCTTTTTGCCACTCCTGCCTCCTCACTGATACTTGTCCCTCTGTGGCCCAGCGGGGCCTGGTGTGTCCCTTCCTCTTGGGCAATGTAATAAAATATGCTTTCCATGGTCTGTATCTCCTCGTTGCCACTTGGCCAAGCCCCAAGATGAAAGCCCCAGTACAGCTGAAACAGACCGTTGTTACCCTGGCTGCTGTGTGTGGGTCAGTGGATTGAGTACCGGCCTGTGAACCCAGAGGTCACCGGTTCGATTCCCAGTGAGGGCACATGCCTGGGTTTCCGGCCAGGTCTCCAGTTGGGGGAGCTCAGGAGGCAACCACACTTGGATGTTTCTCTCCCGCTCTTTCTCCCTCCTTTCCCCTCTCTAAAAGTAAATAAATAAAATCTTTAAAACGAGAGAGAAAGAGAACATCCTTGTTCTTAGGAAACACACAGTGTAGTATTCAGGCATCTCCAACTTCCTTTCACGTGGTCCAGAAAAACTCCACTGATGTGTTTACGAACATTTACAGGCCCAGCTGGAGTGGCTCAGTGGACTGAGCAAAGGCCTGCGAACCACATGGCTAGGTTGCAGTCTAGGTCCCCAGTTGGGGGTGTTCGGATAGGTGATCCCCTCCCTCTTTCTCTTCTCTCTTCCCCTCTCTCTATAAACAAATAACGAAATAAATAATAAAATCTTTAGAAACATTTCTAGAGAATGATTTCAAACAGAACAAAATGTAAACAGTTGATACATTCGGGGAAAGCATATTGGAGAGTTCCTTCAACCAGAATTGCATAGAATTTAAAATCGTATCTAAACAAAATGTTACAAAGAAATTGCACTTACTTTGTGCCTCCCTCACCATATTTTATTGTGGTGCGGTAAAATAGGCAAAATGTAAAATTTACTTTTAAGCACTTTAAAGGGTCCCATTCGGTGACATTTAGGGCTTCCACATCGTTATGCAATCTCCACCACTATGCAGTTGCAGATGTCATTATCCCCAAAAAACCCTGCCCCCTGGCAGCTCCTCTCCCCGCCGTCTCCGGCTTGGTGTCCGTTGATCCGCTTAGTCTGGGCACTTCGTGGGACGCAACCGCACAATACGTGGCCTTTGCACCCTGCGGGACGCGCTCGGCAGGGCACTCGGCCGCCCACGTTCTGTGGATGCGCTAGCATTTACTTTCCCACCACCGGGGCGGTGCGCCTTCCACTCCACGCCCCGTCCGGGTCCCGCAGCGCAAGAGCGTGCGCAAGAGAGCGGGGCGGCTGCAGGGCCTAGGCAAACCCGCGACGCCCCGGAAGTCGCCGGCGGCCGCTGACCCGGAAGCGCTGGTGCGGCGCGGCGCGTGCGTCTTTGAGCGGAGAGACCCCGGCCCGGGGCGCCATGGTTTTCCTCACCGCGCAGCTCTGGCTGCGGAGTCGCGTCACCGACCGCTACTGGCGGGTCCAGGAGGTGCTGAAGCACGCGCGGGTGAGTTGGCCGCGTACGCCCCGCGCTCCCCGGCGCGCCCCAGGTGCCCGCGCGCCGCGCCGACAGCCCTCCTTTCCCGTCTCTTGACCTAGCATTTCCGGGGAAGGAAGAACCGCTGCTACCGGCTGGCAGTGCGGGCTGTGATAAGAGCGTTTGTGAAGTGCACGAAAGCGCGGAGACTGAAGAGGAGGAACTTGAGGACGGTGAGCCCGACCCCGAGGGCCCCTGCGTCGCGCCGTCCCGCGGCCCGGGAGCCGTGTCACCGCGGGTTGAGGGGCTGGCCCG
>PVKM010044846.1:0-12121 GCA_004027735.1 Carollia perspicillata | reverse complement strand
TTCGGGGTCGTTTATGGTTCCATATAAACTTTTGAAGTGTTTGTTCTATGTCTGTGAAATATGCCATTGGTATTTTGATAGGTATTGCATTGAATCTGTATATTGCTTTGGGTAATATGGACATTTTGATGATGTTAATTCTTCCAATCCACGAACACGGTATATGTTTCCATTTGTTTGTATCTTCCTTGATTTCATTCTTCAGTGTTGTGTAGTTTTCTGCATACAGGTCTTTTACCTCCTTGGTTAGGTTTATTCCTAGATATTTTATTTTTCTTTTTGCTATATCAAATGGGATTTTTTTCTTGATTTCTGCTTCTGCTGTACCATAGTTTTTGGATCCACTAATTTACTGATGGGCACTTAGATTGCTTCCAACACTTGGCTATTGTAAATTGCTGCTTTGAATATTGTGGTGTATATGTTCTTTTGAATTGTGTTTCAGGATTCTTAGGATATAATCCCAACTGTGGTGTTGATGGGTCAAAAGGCAGTTGGATAAAAGACTTGAATATAAATCATGACACCATAAAAGTCCTCCAGGAGAGCATAGCCAGGAAAATCTCAGATATTCAAGTGAGCAATATTTTCACTGATATGTCCCTAGAGCAAGGGACATAAAGGAAAGAATAAACAAATGGATCTCAAAATAAAAAGCTTGTGCATGGCTAAAGAAAACAGCATTAAAGTGAAAATAAGAACCAACTGTATGGGAAAACATATTTACCGATGATACCTCAGACAAGGGGTTGATCTCCAAAATATATAAAGAATTCATAGGACTCCACTCCAGGAAGACAAACAACCCACACTGAGATAATATTTACTAAAAAGGAGCAGATTGTTCCTAAATGAGAAGAGGTGGTTGCATGAAAGAAAAACATAACTCGGAAGAAACTGAAAGAAATGAAAGAAAGAAATTTCTTTCATTTCTCGGAAGAAATGAAAGTTGTGAACCAGGAGTAAATTCATCATAGAGTTAATGCTAATAAAAGTAAGAAATGAAAAAAAAATTGCATATGTTGGGAAAACTTTGTTAGAAACCAATTAACATTTAAACTATCCACTGAGGATAAAATCTTGGATAGATAAAATCTTGGATAGATTTTATCTTGGAGTGGATTTTATCCACTGAGGCTGTTAGGTTAAAACTATCACTTAAGAAAATACTCAGGAGGGGAAGATGGCAGTGAGATAGGTGGAAGCAGAATCCACTTCCCCCTGAACATGGGTGGAACACCTAGACAATCTTCAGAGGAACAGGGTGAATAGCCAACAGTATCCCAACATATATGAAGATTGGAGTACAGAACTGTAGAGGACATTGAAAAATCAGACAGTAAGGAGAGTGCTTCAGAACAATAAGGTCACTGGGACTAGCGCGGGGATCAGGGCAGCTGCTGCCCAAGGCCCAGCGCCCACCAGGTATGCCACAGGATTCTTGGGAGAGAGCCAGGTCAACTGCCCCCTCCCCTGACAAACAAGGTTTGAGCAGCACCAGGATGGACCTGGATGCTTGCAGTCACTGAGGGGAATAAGGATGAGGTGGCAAACACAGAGGGGCAGTGTGTACCCACTGAGACTGTGGATGCTGCCTGGGAAGAGTTGGGCAGTGATGGACCCTGACCCAGACAGTCCTGGGTTTGGTTGGAGAGTTGGGCTGTGTGAGAGGCCAGGTGCTTGTTTGAAGCAGCAGGCTTGTATAGGGAGAATTTTTCAAAAAAAGAAAGAGGCACTCAGCAGCTGTTTAGGGAATTCTCCCACAGCACCTGCCCCCACCTCCCCCAGTGTATGAAGCCTTCCCAGCCTCAGCTGTGGGACCACCTCTACTGCCAGGACTGGTACTGTGCCCCTACCCCTGGCGGCAGCAGTGGAGGGCGCTTAACTACGTCCATGACCCAATAGCGCACCACAGACCCAGCCACCCCCCACTCCGCTGTTGCAGAGGACAAGCCCTCACACCTACAGCCCCGAGGTAGATGCAGCTTACCCTGCCACCCCAGTAGCCATAGCAGCAGCAGTGGAGGCCAAGTGCCCAACCTGAAGACTTGGGAGGGTGCAAATCCAAACCTGTGGCCCAGAAGCTGCCAATCCCACTCCAGCAGTGGGATTCAATTAATTAATTAATTATCAATTAATTAATTAATGTTCTTTTCTTTCCTTCTTTTTTTATTCTTTTTTCCTTTTTTTTTTTTAAATTTCCACAAGTGAGACAATAAAACCTGGAGCAGTGAAAGGACCAGAGTTAGACCTAAAAAGGGGTCATCACAACTGAGAGAGTGAAACAAATTTCACTTTGCTGCTCCAGAGAACTTGCAATATTGTATATTTGTATTATAATTATTTTTTATTATTTCTACATCTTTTATATTATTAGTATATTTTAATTTCTCTTCTCTGTTTAGTCTTTCTTGCTTGGTTTCTTAAATTGCATTGTTTCACTGGTTTCCTTGGTTCTCTCTTTCGTAGTGTACTTTTAATTTTCCATCTTTCATCTCATTTGTGTTCAAATAGCACACTGCTCTAGGTCCTGTACTTACTATTCTTCTTATTTAGATCACATAGATTCTGTCATATGATTGTGCTCCATTACTATTGTAAATAATTGCTGTTCCATAAAATTGTAAATAAACACAGCATCACTTTTGGATCTTAGCTGACTTCACTGTTTCTGGGACTTTTTTACTGTGGTGGTTAACTCTGTTCTCTCACACACTACACCTATTTATTATCCTTTATGCTCACTTTACCTCATAATCTGACTTCCCATAAGTTCACTGCTTTCTAGATCCAACTCACAATTCTTCCCACCCTGTCTTATCTTCTCTCCACTCTTTCTAACAAGTGGCTAGTTGGGTAAAATATCACAGTTAACACTATACATATCTAAAGGATCTCCCACCTCTTCTCTTGGTACTTTAAATGCCATAGAATACATTCCCTTTGTCATAATCACTTTGCACTCTCCCTCCAACTGATCACAAAAAAAGAGTAGTTGGAAGCTGTGAACACCTGCTGGAAGAGGAAACCCACCAACAAGGAACCACCAATGGATAACAATGGAAGAAGGTGAAGGAGGTGGTGGAAGCCACACTCACCTTAACCCTAGACCAATCTGGAAATACAACTGAATGGTAGAGAAATTACCCAGAACAAGCAACTGGGCAATAGTGAGAGAGAAGACTCAAAACCTCGTACATGCACAAGAACCAGCTTCTACACAACCTTCCCTCATAAGCACAACAGAATACAAGAGGTGGTGGACAGAGTGACTGTCAGTTAACCAGCTGCAGGGAAGGACCCACCAAAGAAAGACCCAACAATAACCAAAACCCAAAGTCATACAGAGAGCCAACATAAACAACAGCCCAATCCCAGTGAACTCAGAAGATCAAGGAGACTGCACAACTGAATATCACGAGTATACTACCATAGAAGGTCACACCATAAACTCAGGGAGACAGAACGGATCAATTTAAGAAGCTGAGGCTAACAAGAAGAGTCTCGCAAACAATGGGAAGACAAAAAAAAAATCCCCAAATGCAAGGAAAGGAGGAAGCCTTAGAAAGAATGCTAAATGAAATAGACGCAACTCAACTACCAGATAGTGAATTCAAAGCAATGGTTATCAGGAAGCTCAATGAGCTCACAGAGAATTACCAACAACTACAGGGAAAGTACAATGAACTCTCTGCAAACTATATCAACATGAAAAAGGAAATAGAAACTATCAATAAAGGCCAAGAGGAAATGAAGAATACAATTTCTGAATTGAAGAACACAGTAGAAGGAATCAAAAGTGGGCTAGATGAGGCAGAAAATTGGATTAGTGAGCTGTAGGACAAGGTAGAAAGAAACATGCAGAAAAATGAAGAAAAGGAAGAGAGACTCAGAAAGAACGAAGAGGGGTTAAGGGAAACGCAGAACACCATGAAACATAATAATATCTATATAATAGGGATACCAGAAGGAGAGGAAAAACAGCAAGGGATAGAAACCTGTTTGAAAAAGTAATGATGGAAAACTTCCTTAATTTATTGAGAGTAAAAGTCACACAAATCCAGGAAACACAGAGAGTCCTAATCAAGAGGAACCCAAAGAGACCAACTTTAAGATACATCATAATTAAAATGGCAAAATTCCGAGATAAAGAAAGAATCTTAAAGGCAGTAAGGGAAAAACAGGAAGAAACATACAAAAGAGCCCCAATAAGGTTAGCAGCTGACTCATCAATGGAAAAACTCCAAGCCAGAAGTGAATGGCAAGAAATATTCCAAGTAATGGGAACCAGAGGCCTACAACTAAGGCTTCTTTATCCAGCAAGGCTCTCAATCAAGATAGAAGGGCAAAAAGGAGCTTCCCAGACAAAAGAAGCCTGAAAGAATATGCCTCCTCCAAACTAGTTCTGCAAGAGATGCTAAAGAGTCTGCTTTAAGAACAAGAAGAAAAACAGTGAGAGAGAGAGGAACACAGGTATGAAAAAGTGGCAATGAATAAGTACCTATCAATAATAACCTTAAACGTAAGTGGATTACATGCTCCAATCAAAAGATATAGAATAGCCAAATGGATAAGAAAGAAGGACCCACACATATGCCATCTACAAGAGACCCACCTCAGGACAAAATACCTACACAGACTAAAGGTGAAGGGCTGGAAACAAATTTTTCATGCAAACAGAAAGGAAACAAAAAGCTGGGGTAGCAATACCCATACAAGACAAAATAGACTCCAAAAAAAAGGGCCATAAAGAGAGACCCAGAAGGTCACTTCATAATACTCAAGGGAAGAATCCAAGACATAAACATTATAAATATATATACACCCAATATAGGAGCACCCAAATGCATAAAGAAAATCTTAGAGGACTTCAAGAAGAGTATTGACAGCAACACAATTATAGTAGGGGATTTTAATACCTCACTGTGAAAAATGGACAGATCTGGAGACCTTTATGCTAAGTGAAATAAGTAAGGCAGTGATAGAGAAATACCATATGATCTCACCTTTAACTGGAACCTAATGAACAAAATGAATAAGCAAAGAAAATGTAACCCAAAACATCGAAATTGAGAATGGGCTGACAGTGACCAGAGGGGAGGGGATAATGGGGGAAGAGGGTGAAGAGTTTACAGGAACAATTATGAAGGACACATGGACAATAAGAAGAGTAGGTGGAAACAGAGGAAGGAGGTGGAATGGGCTGGGATGGTGGGTAGAGGTCTAGGGAAAAGTACAAAACTGTACATAAACAACAATAAAATAAAAAAGAACAGGGAAAAGATAGGACAAGTCGGATGTCAGAGTTTAGCCTTAATTGATGGGCTTAAGTGATTAAAGCAGTGACTTGATAGGCTTCAGTATCTGCTTTTGAAAACAGGCCTTTACCTCTGAAATTTTTCTTCTGGAGAGTGGCATTGGGCAGCAGAACCCAAAGCGCTGTTCCGTAACAACTCTATTCATTGCAATGTGATTTACATTAGCCAAGATTTTAGGCAGACTTAGGGCCCATCAGTATATGAATGGGAAAAAAAGCCTGAGGAATTCTTTTTAAGTCATGCTCCTTCACTTATTTTGTTTACAGATTTGGGGGTTCCCAGAAAACACAGTTTGTGGTAATAGCGACACTGAAAGTAAGAACAATCTGACTGTAACCAGAAGAGAGCTAGGAGTGGATAATGGGGAGAAGGGTTTTTAGGAACTGTGATAAAGGACACGTGGACAAAAACAAGGGGATGAATGGAAACAAGGGAGGGAGGGGAATTTGGCTGGGGTAGAGGGAGTAGTATGGAGGAAATGCAGAAAACTGTAATTGAACAACAATCAAAATAAAAAGAAAAGAAAATACTCAATGTTTCTATTGAGAATAAATTTACTTAATTCAATGATGTTAAGACTACAAATTTTACCACTAGATGGTACACACTTTAACAGCACTAATCAATTAAGCCTCACGATATTGCTGAAATTAAGTTCTAGCTGTCCCACGAGGTCACATCAGCAGATATCTATAACCTTCAATTGCAGAACCCCAGTAGTCTTTATCCTGGGCAGCTGTGCAACTGCTTCTGAATCCTATTAGCTGCCCAGACAATGTGAGTGGCAGCAGGTTTCTAGACTACCTAGGTTTTAACAACCTACATTTCCAGTGTTGGTCAGGAGATAAAGTGTTTGCCCTTGGTTTTGCTCTGCTATTTCTCCATAGCGGTTCTGAAAAGTGAATAGTCTCTCCAAACCATAACTCTTTATTCAACCAGTCAGACCTAAGGTGGCCTTGTATGTAGTTGTAGAAGATAACTGCTTCTTTCATGTGATTCACAAGACCTTCAGCAGAGAACCTTGCAACACTTTGTCCCACTCTCTCATTCTACAATAAATTTCCAGTGATTAACCTCCTACAAACTTGGTATTTTTAGAAAAACCTCAAATTACCTTATAAAAAGGGATTTAATTTTGAGAGGCACAATAATCTTTCCTGGATGAAATTCAAAATTTGTTTACTCACTTCCCCCCTACTTTTCACAATTCCAATATTTCTTCTCTCTTCTGACCTCTGCTATCTAGGTTTGATGTTTTAGAAGGAGATTCATGATTTTATTCTAGCCTGTGTTCCTGCCTTGACCAAATGAGCCCTCTGTAAATGCTCTGAGCTCCAAATTTTGTCTTATTGCTAACCCATCTGATCAGGATCCCATCTCGTGTGACTCTGTCCAAGCTCTAACTCAACTACTATGTTTGACCAAGCCATTGGTTTAATAACTAAGAACTTACTCACAACGAAATTACTCCAGCTTCATAGGGGTAATCTTCAAGTCTCTCTAGACTACCCATCTCATACCTATCATTACTCCAGTCATACCAGAAGTCAGCACTGTGTGTAAATGTATCCACTGTTATTCCATCTGTGAGACACTGCCAAGAGAAATTAATACTAGAGATATTGCCTCCAATTTATACAATGAGATTGATACATGCATGTACAATTTTGATCACTCTAATTGCAATAGTTTCCAACCCCTGTTTTCATTAGAAGTGTTTTCTAAAATAAAATTTCACCCAGAATTGTAGTATACGTTGATGTATTCAATAACTTTTTAGCATATACCATGTACCAAACACTGGACATTTGCCTCAGTATATAGAAATGCCACCCATTTCTCAACTAAATAAGTTCAGCCCTAAGTCTGGGAGTCATGCCAGATTTCTCTCTTTCCCTCACAGCACAAGTCAGCCCATTAGCAAGGCATGTTAATTCCACTTCTACTATATATCTCCATTCTTTCTTATTTTCTCTACCTAAACTACAATCACTCTGATCCAAGTCACTGTCATCTCTTGTATCCACCAGGACAAACCTCCTTGCTGCTTCCACTCTTGCTTTCCCATAATTTACTTTATACATAGGAGGCAAAGTAATCTAATGCTTTAGCATGATCTACAATGTCCTGTATAATCTGATTCTGTCTGCCATTGCCATTTCATCTCACCCTCTTATTAAAGCACCCATAGACACAATGGACTTCTTTATGTCCCTTTATGTCAAAAATTCACCTGCCTTAATTCCTTTGTACTTTCTTCTTTCTCTTCCTGGAGTGCTCAGCCATCAGATTCTCTCATGTCTGCCTCTATCATATAACTCCCACTGTAACTTTACTCACTCTTTATCACATTCCCTTGTTCGTTTTTTTCAAAGTATTGGTTGAAATCTGAAATATCATGTTAGTTTACTTATTTACTTGTTTATTGCTGTCTTCCTTACACTCCTCTGTAATGTAAACTTTTTACACAACTGTGTACTTCAAAATGCTGCTTAGGGCATTATTGGTGGTGAATGGCTATTTGTTAAATAGACTGTGGGGAACAAAACAAAGTGCCTGCCTTCACAGAACTTTCAGTTAGAGAAAAAAAATTAAATCATGAATGTTATTTACTTTGGGGGTTGGTGCCATAAAAGAACAGAATCTCTATGGTTCCATGAAGGTGGCATGAAGGAAGTGAGCTGGAAGGAGTCAGCCATGTAAATATCTGAGGAAAGAGTTCCTGGTAGATGAGGGAAAAGTCAATAGTAAGGCCTTAATGGGCTTTTACAGGCATAGCTGGCCTGTTTGAGGCAGAGTCGAGTGAGCCAGAGAGGAGAGTAGTAGGAGATGAGGTTAGAGAAGTAATGGGTTACAGTAGCAGGGCTGTTTCATTGAGTGCAACTCCTAATAATTTAGACAGTAAAACTCACATTTCTGTGAATAAGGCTATGCAGTTGAAAAGTATTTCAGGTTTCATGGTTTTTTTTTTTTCATGTGTGGGCTAATTGGTTCTTCTGAGGTTGATAGGATATCAGAATGTTCTAGTGTATCCAATTACATCTAAACTCAGAAAAGGATGCAAAATTGTGAACAATCAGATCTTAATCATACTGGATATCCCAGAATTGATCCTTTTAAAACTCTAAACAATCATTTACTATAGTATTTTGATACAAGGTAAAAATGAGGGGTTCAGTTTGATTTTGATGCTTGAGTCCAAAGTAATCTGATTGCTTATGACAACTTGTAGGTGCAGTGTGTGCATGCCAGAAAAAATAATTTTGTTTCATTTTTAGAGCTCTTTTAACTTTTGGGTAGAAGTATTCCACTTCAGAAGATAAAATTTTATTTAAAAGGTGAACTTCTTTTTGATATGCAAAATTTTACCCACTTCCCTACTGTACTGGTGAGGCCTGGTGAGGAACATGACTATAACACTAGGTTCAATATTTCTGTGGCTTAAGGAAGTATAAAGATATAACCTGCTCCAGGGCCAGACTGGAGGCCCCTTCAGCAGCCTGTCTCCTATTCAGAGATGAGATGAAGATTTAGAGGCTTTAAAATGATCCTGTGATTCCAAATCATACAAAGAGCAGGTGTCATGGCAACTAGTCTGAATATTGATTTTCTTTCTAATGACTGGTTCCAGGTTAGGTCTTATGACCAGCTCTATTTTTTGTGTAGTTAAGATAACCCACCTATCCATCATCATCAAAGCCCTAACCCTAGCCTAGAAATGACACCTAGACCCTCATGCTCTGTTTGCTCCATCTTTCTATACTGTCTCTTTCTTTGCTATTCTTCACTCCTACTTTCCTTGAGGCTACTATCTCATTCCTTTTCTTTTTCCTCCTCCTCTACTGCAAACCACCTTGCCCTTCAGTACCATTTTTCAGTTTTCAAAAGTCACATAAGTTTATTTGACAATGCTGGTAGATGGACCTCTCTGACTTGATAAGGCAGTAGATGATTGGAAAGTGAGGAAGCTGAGCTTAAAGAAGGTAATTGATCCACCTAAAGGCACACAGCTAGGGACAATTTTAGCCAGGGGTTGAGGTCATGTCATGTGAATTCAAATCCCCTTCTTTGCTTCCTCTTCCATGTGCCAGGGTGTAGGGGGAGTCAGGCTGCAGAGCCCCAACATCCGCCATGAATGAAAATAATGCTACCAATATATGATCTTCTTGGGGAGGAAATGTGGCTAGCCTCTCCAAGGAGAAGGGCCCCGAGTCCTATCCTCAATGGTTTTCATTAGGTGTGTAACACACAGGTAAAGCTCATCAATCAATGTCAGGTGTCAAGGATCAAACAATAGATAACATTTCAAAGAAATCTGAGGGCTTAATCTGAGTCAGTGTCTGTCAGGTAAGGGGGTTGCAAAAAACTTTAGGAGACATACTCATTTCCTGCCCGGACCCGTATCATATGAATGAGCGCACTCTTAGCAAATCAGGCTTCACAGGATTTTATGAATCCTTTCTTATGTCCGATCACCCTGGAACCTGCTGTAGCCAGCAGAGGGCTGCACCCCCTTCCTGTCATAGATTCAGGCTTAAGTGAATTAGAGCCAGGAAGCGCTTCTCCCAGGTGGAAAGGGGACTCGGGCTATGTCAAAATAGCTGGGGAGGAGTGAGGGTCCTTTGCCCCCTCTTTGCTACAGCCCCTACTGAGTCCTACCTTGATGGCCTCCCACATGATTGTGTCTGGCTTGGGTTGCCTCTCCTCTGAGAGGTCTTACACATAGTTATTGACTAACTGACCAAGCACTGGGGACTAGAGATGGCAGAAGAAGCACTCTTGTCAGGGAGATAAGCTTTGTTTCCTCTGTGGCTCACAGTCTGGAGGTCACTCACTCAGCCTTAGCCATGGTGAGTAGTTACAACTCCTGAAACCAGGCAGAACAATTCCCAACACCAGGGCATTCCAAAGGTCACTTAAGGACAAGGTGGGATCTGACCCTTACCTGTTAGAGCCAGCCTTTTCTCCCCAGATTCACTTTTATAAAAATCATTAGTCTGAGTTCGATTAATTTACTCTGAGCCATAGAAGGGGTGTAACGAAGTACAAGAAAAAATTTGTAACTTTGATTCTCTGCCTTTTAAATTAACTGAGAAAGCCCAGCCTAGAAAAAGTGTGGAAAGAAAGAAAGCCACTAAAGTCAGGAGCTGTGTCAGTGTGAGGAGAGGGCCTTACCTGGGGATGGCACATTGCACCTAGGACAAGTGTTGTGTTATATAGATGAGGCCGGGGCTCCTTCATTTACAGAAGAGTTGAATTATTAGTGATTAGTTTGTGTTGGTAGTTTATAAATAAATGTATCTTTTATTTATTTAGTAATTTTTTTATTTTAATTGTTATTCAAGTACAGTTATCTGTCGTTTACTCCCGTCCCAGTCCACCCACACAGTGCTACCTACCCCTTTAGTTTTTGTCCACGTGTCCTTTATACTTGTTCCTATAACCCCTTCCCTTTTTCCCTGAAATTCCCTCCCCTATCCCCTCTGGATACTCTCATCCCTTTTCCATTTCAATGTCTTCGGTTATATTTTGCTTGCTTGTTTGTTTGGTTGCTTAGGTTCCTGTTAAAGGTGAGATCATATGGTATTTGTCTTTTACTGCCTGGCTTATTTCACTTAGCATAATGCTTTCCAGTTCCATCTATGCTGTTGCATTGGGTAGGAGCTCCTTCTTTCTTTCTGCTACATAGGATTCCATTCTGTGAATGTACCATAGTTTTTAGATCCATTCATTGACTGATGGGCACCTAGGTTGCTTCCAACACTTGGCTATTGTAAATTGTGCTGCTATGAACATTGGGATGCAGAGGTTCTTTGGAATGGTGTTTCAGGGTTCTTGGGATATAATCATAGCAGTGCAATTGCTGGGTCAAAAGGCAGTTCCATTTTTAGTTTTCTGAGAAAATTCCATACTGTTTTCCATAGTGGTTGTACCAGTCTGCACTCCCACCAGCAGTGAACTAGGGTCCCCTTTTCTCCACAACCTCTCCAACACTTGTTGTTTGTTGTTTGTTTATGGTCATTCTTATCAGTGTAAAGTGGTATCTCATTGTGGTTTTAATTTGCATTTCTCTGATGGCTAGTGATATTGAGCATCTTTTCACGTGTCTGAATCCTCCGTATGTCCTCCTTGGAGAAATGCCTGTCCAAGTCCTTTGCCCATTTTGTAATTGGGTTGCTTGTCTTCTTGGAGTGGAGTTGTGTAAGTTCTTTGTATATTTTGGAGATTAAACCCTTGTCTGAGGTATCATTGGCAAATATGTTTTCCTATATAGTTGGGTCTCTTTTTATTTTAATGCTGTTTTCTTTGGTAGTACAGAAGCTGTTTCTTTTGATGAGATCCCATTTGTTTATTCTTTCCTTTATATCCCTTGCTCTGGGGGACATACCAGTAAAAATGTTGCTGCGTGAGATATCTGAGATTTTCCTGCCTGTGTTCTCCTCTAGGATTTTAATGGTGTTACAGCTTATATTTAAGTCTTTTATCCACCTTGAATTTATTTTTGTGTATGGTGTAAGTTGCTACTCCAGTTTCTTTTTTTTTTTTTTTTTTGCACGTAGCTGTCCAGTTCTCCCAACACCATTTGTTGAAGAGACTATTTTTACTCAATTTTTTGGTGTTGCCCCCTTTGTTGAATATTAACTGACTGTAGTGACTTGGGTTTATTTCTGGGCTCTCTGTTCCATTCCATTAGTCTATGTGCCTGTTTTTATGCCAATACCAGGCTGTTTTGATTACAGTGGCCTTGTAATACAGTTTGGTATCAGGTATTGTGATCCCTCCTACATTGTTTTTCTTCCTCA
>PVKM010044845.1:0-12122 GCA_004027735.1 Carollia perspicillata | reverse complement strand
CAAGCCCCGGTGCGTCCGATGGGTATTCTGCGACGTCAGAAGGAAGGGGTAGATTGAGAGGGATAAGGGAGGGTGACCGCATCCTAAAAGAAAGGCTGGGACAATACTTATAGGGTGCCCGCACGTTTGTGAAAATAAGCGAGAAGCAGTAATGTGCTGGGGTTGAGCCTAGAAGGAAACAGCGGGAAGACTGAGTGCAAATGGTTTATGGCGGCTTCCTCCGGGAAGGCGGGGCCATGAGGAAGGCAGAGCCATAAGGAACAAGGTCAGATAATTAATAGGCCCACACGGAGCCCTTTTGAGAGCAGAAGAGGCGGGTGCTTCGCCCAACCTGCCCCGCAGGCACGGACCCGGAGCCACCAGAGCCAGGGGGCACGCCCCGGGGGACTCTCCTTCTTGTCCACGAGGACTCAGGACTCTCATTTGCTGGTGGTGGGATTCAAGGCCAACCCACTTGGCGCTTCTCCCTTTCCCTGAGCCCATCACTCACTGGGACTGTCACTAGAGCAGTCCTGGACAAGGGAGGAGGGACCTTGGGGACGAGAGCCACCCCTCAGGGACAAAGCATCACCCTGGCGGTTCTGTGAAGTGAGGGCCTGAGCAGGTCCCACTGAGGGTTTGTGCAGCCCTGGGTGATCGTCAGCCTGCACGGCAGTGGGGGGGAGTTCAAGAGCAGGCCCGTGTCCAGAGAGAAGGGGCCCTGCAGCGACTCCGCTGCGGGCGATGCCCGGGCGGGGGAGGACTCGGTAAAACAAGGGGGTCAGTGCAGAGCGGAGAAAGGAACATCGGGTCCCGGATCTGACGGGTGTGCGTTTGTGCCCTGCACCGGAGCCAGGTAGCTGTGCTGTGAGGAGCCCACGATGGGTGGGGGTGCGAGAGGCTCTGAGCCCAGAGTCTGCCCCTCTGATTGGAAGCAGCTGGGAGCCCGCGACTCCGCGGAGAGGGGAGGCCGAGAGTTCCGTGGCCCTTGGTGTGAGGGGTTGCTGGGGCTGGCTTCCTGCCGCCCAGGCCCCTCCACGCTGGAACCATTTTTCAACCTCCTCAGACAGCCAAGGCTGCCAGGGGTCCGAGGAGGCCTCGGAGCATCCATCTCAATCGATCTCGCCTTGTCTTTCTCTGGGAGAGCCCGCACGATTCAATCACTGTGCACGGTCCCCGAACCCAGGCCTTGCGGACCCTTCCCTGTAGTCTCCCCAGAGCAGGCCGGGGTGCTCACGCTTCCAAGCAGAAAAACGATCCCTGTGAGACCTCCCCTCACGGCGCGACTCCCCGAGCCCTGGGAGCCGTGCCTCGGCCACGTAAACTGCAGCCTCAGCGCAGGGCCAGAGAAGTGCTAGGGGGGGACAGTTCGTGTTTGGAGACGGTGACTTTTTAACTCCCCTCGCCCATCAGACTGGGGCAGTTGATGGCGCCTCCCTTAGAGGGTTACGTTTTTTAGCAAGGTTTTTCGTTTAAATACAATTTTAAATAAAACTGTTTTAAGACAGTTTTAGATTTGTAGAAAAGTTGCAAAGATAGGATAGAAAGTTCCTGTATGCCTTTTTCTTTTCTTTCCTTTTCTTTTTAATCCCCACCTGAGAACATTTTTTTTAATTGCTTTTACAGAAAGAGAAAGGGAGGCAGGAAGAGAGAGAGAGAGAGACATCAATGCGAGAGAGAAGCATCGATCGGTTGCCTCCCGTACACGCCTGGGATGGGGATCGAACCTGCAACCTAGGGATGTGGTCTGACTGGGAATCGAACCCATAACCTTTTGGTTCGGGACAACTCTCCAACCAACTGAGCCACACCAGCCAGGGCAGTTCTTGCCAGCCTTTCATCCAACTTCCCCTGTTGTTAACATTCTCCTTTCCTATAGTCCGTTTTTCACAATGACAGCCAGCATTGGTGTGTAACCATTAACTAAACTCTACGGTTTATCTGCATTTCACTGGTTTTCTCCCAATACTCTTTTCAGGTCCAAGACCCACCAAGGACACCACCTTGCATTGTCGTCCTGTCTCCCTGGCTCCTCTGGGCAGTGACAGTTTCTCAGACTCCCCTGGGCTCTGATGACCCTGATGGTTTGCAGGAGGACCGGCCAGGTGTGGTGGGGACTGTCCTTCCGGCTGGATTTGCCCGATGCCTTTCCCATAACCAGTCTGGGGGAGAGAGTGCCCTCCGCATAACATCACAGGAAGGGTCCCGGCCATCACTGACCGTGATCACGCGGGTCGTTCCGAGGGTTCAGCGATGTTCTGCGTGTAAGGTGCGTGGACGGCGTTCCCGGCCTGCCGCAGTCTGCGGTGATGAGGCAGGCGGATTCATGGAGTCAGTGCTTGTGGGGAACTTTCACTCTGTCAGGCTGTGTGTCCACTTCCAAGGCCAACCCGCCTCCACTGCTGCCCTTCGGGACCCGCAGCGCTGGGGGTGGGCAGCCGCCCCTGCCTTCAATCCACTGGGCTTTGATCAGCTGCTTCGGAGCCGGGAACGGTAGCTGCTGGCCTGTGGGGTACGTGGGGAGCCCCAGCAGGAACCAACAGCCATTTCTGGCCACGGGTGGGCAGCTCGGTAGACCAAGGGACAGGGGCTTACAGAGCCACCGCCCAGTGCGCAGTGGGGACAGTAAGTCACAAGACGGAAGGACCTTCTTTTGAAGCAGCTGTCAGGAGACGTGTGTGGCGGAGACAAACACCCACGGCTGCTATTTCTCTGTCTTCCCGAGTAACCTCGAGGAATTCCTCCAGAGCGGCATGCCGCCGGTCTCCTTCTGTGTCCTACGGGGACCGCGGTGGCCCGCTGGCCTTTCCCGCCAGGTGCTCTTCCATTGAGGTTGGTTAGCCTCGGCGTCAAAGACAAAAACTGTCCCGGCTCAGGAGCTCAGTTTTAGACTATTGCGAGACTCCAAAGGTGCAGGACACATAAAAAGTGCTTTAAAAATGGGAAAGGCACCGTGGATGTAAGATTTACAAAAAAGTCCCCACCACTGAGGGTATTTGCTATTATTGACGAGAGAGGGAGAGAGAGGGAGAAAGACGGCGGTGGTGAGTTGCCGCGGGCACGCACCCTGACGGGGCATCAAACCCGTGACCTCTCGGCGCACAGGCTGAGGCTCCAGCCGACTGAGCCACCGGGCCAAGGCTAAGATGTTTGAATGAAAGACCCAACAGGCCTCGTCTGTCTTTCCAGTCACTGTCTGTCACCAGCACGGTGATCTCACTGCCAGCATCGTCTCTGAATGTGCGCGACGTGGCTGGGGAAATTCTGCTCCCTCGGCGAGGCTGGCCGCCCAGAAGAGGACACATCTCCATCTTTTATGAGAAACAGGCAATTTTAAGATGACGGTCTTTCCGCCAAGACGCATCAC
Organism: Carollia perspicillata; assembly: GCA_004027735.1. Taxonomy (NCBI): domain Eukaryota; kingdom Metazoa; phylum Chordata; class Mammalia; order Chiroptera; family Phyllostomidae; genus Carollia; species Carollia perspicillata. The sequence goes on along the minus strand of PVKM010044845.1, from coordinate 8,776 downwards.
GGCGAGTGCGCCTCCCCATGACCCCACCCCGTCGTGGGTTTCCTGTTGAAAATCTCGCAGGACGGAGTCCGGCAGCGCTGCTGCGTGGAGCAAGCGCCGCGGTTTGCAGGGGGGCGTCTGGACCGTCCCCAGCGCGGGCTTTCTCGGGCTCTTTAGTGACAGGGATTGTCCAGCTGAACCCAAGTGAGTGTTTAGTGTCTCCTGGCTGAGGAAGGAGCGGTGATGGGTGGGCGTGCCATCTGGTTTTCGTTCTTTGCAAATATTGGGGCATTTTCCTCATATTCTCCTCATCAGTAAAGAGCTCACAGCACATTTGGGATCACGGGTGAAAAATGGATACCAGGGGAAATCCAATTATTTTTTATTTTTGGGTACAAGGGGAGGGTGCTGGCTGAGCACCAGGCCCTTCCCGGTCTCTGAGGACTGACGTGTGCCGAGAAGCTCACCAGCCACCTTCCCAGCTCAGCGGTGACGGGTGGGGCTGCACGGGGGCGTCTCGGAGGGGCATCGTCCCCGCATGCGAGTGCCGAGTCTCCAGGGGTTTTACGTTTATGCCATGTACGCCCTGGCTGGCGTGGCTCAGTAGGTTGGGTGCTGGCTTATGAGCTGAAGGATGGCTGGTTTGATTCCCTATTGGGGGTGGGTGGCAGACAGGCGATTGGTGATTCCTTGCACACTGACATTTCTCTCTCTCTCTTCCTCCCTCCCTTCCCCTCTCTCTGAAAATAAATAAATAAAAATGTAAAAAATATTTTAAAAAATGCATGCCATGTATCAACTGCATTTATTTCCCCCACTGTTTTCCAGGGCAAAGTTCACACCCCACAGGAATAGCAACCCGTTCTAGAGTAAGTGTAGGGGTCGCAGAAAATCGAAGGACCCAGGGAACTTTGTGCTCCCACCCCTCATCGACAAGAGAGAGACACTCTGCCCGGATCGGACGACAGCCTCAGGAGGAGGCTGTCCTCCCTCAGCACGTGCCCCGCGTGTGGGCCTTTCTTTTTGTCTGTGGGCATTGGGTCCAGCTGAGCAGCGATCTGGTCAGGGCACCAACTATGCTCAAGACTTCGAGGCTCCAGCCACAGATTTTCGTGGCGAGAGCCAGTGGATTATCTGTCCTGCCCGAGAATAACCGAGTTGGGTTTTGCCTCTCGGCCTCTGAAGAGCCCTCTCTGGTTTCCGCACACACAGCCCGGTGTGCAGAGGGATGTTTGCTAAGGAGGTATCATCTGAGTGACTGAACGCCTTAAAATGTATGGTCCCAGGGACCGGGGGTCCCAGCGTTGGCACGCTGACACTTATGGCACAGGTGTCCTGTGCCTTGTAGGACAGCCCTGGATGGTGGTGGCCACCATTCTCCCAGAAAGTTGCGACAATCAAAAATGTCCCCAACCCTCACTAATGTGGCTCAGTGGGCTGGGAATCGCCCTGTGGGCTGAAAGGTGGCTGGTTCAATTCCGGGTCAGGGAGCATGAAAAGCCCCAGTGGGGGGGGGGACGTTACATGCAAGAGGCAAATGATCGATGTTCCTCTCAAACATTGATGTTCTTCTCTTTCTCTCTCCCTTTCCTCCCTCTAAAAATAAATAAATAACATATTTTTTTAAAAAGTCTCCAGACATTGCCAAGTGTCCCTTGGGCAGCAAGTCACCCCTGACGGAGAATCACGGACGGAAACAAACCCGCCACACCTCATTTTGAAGAATGCATTGAGCATCTCCCCTGAAAAGCATCGAGTAGGCTGGATGAGAGCACCAAGAAACACGGTGCGATGGAGTCAGGGCCTTGCTTTTGTGTTGCTCTGGGTTTCGAAGAGGGCCACCTTTGGGGGCAGGGGCTGTGGCTGATGCAACCCATTTCCATTCCAGGAGCTGCGGGGAGGCACCCTGGCGGCCTCCACCCGAGCCCGTCGGTCACCGTCCACTCACTGGCCTGGTCGGGAGCCGCCGACTCTCTCCCGGAGCGCTTCCTGCTTGTGCAAACCTACACCCGGTCTCTGCCTTTCTCTCTTCACAATGAAAAGGGTTTCAAGTTGGTAGAAGTTTGCTTATCACCCTAATCGCACTTATTTATTTAGAATGCCGCATTCCTCTCAAGAAGACAAACTCTGCTTTCTGCTGAGAGGTGCACTGAGGGTCCATGACGGACCCTGTAATTCACTGGGTTCTGTCGCCGGAATTCTTCTTCCCTCTGGTTGGCAGGTGTGAAGAATCTCAGCACGGGCCCCGCCAGGTGAAGCCTCTGCATGCTTTAGCCCGACGGGACCAGCCCTGCAAGGTCTTTCATGTTTAATTGGCTTTGCACACCGGGCTGATTTCCCTGCTGAACAGCCACCTCCTCTGTTGAATCTGGACGGCTCTGAACACTCACTGCACCGCAGAACCGGCCTCGGCCTACCGCGGGATTATGATTTCTCAAAGCTCATTTGGACGGCCTCCGGCCTCCCTTTCGGTTTATGTCAGTACTTTCTCACGAGAGGGTGCCTCCCTTCCCCGGGCGTCTAAGGCTACTTCAGACCACGACATCGTCTCCGTGATTTGCATTGTGAGACGGAACAAAGGCACCACATCTACAGAACCTCATCTGAGGTCAGAAGCAACGCTCCCCGCACCCCACCCTGCTCCCCTGCGGCCGTCCTTTTTCCCAGGGTCCCCGGCCCTATTGTGGAAGCGTGCCCATGCGAGACCAAACCGAAACACTCAAAGCCGACGGGCTCTTTTTTAGTCTAGCCTTTAATTTCTTTATCCCTGCTTTGTCCGTAATTCGTTTTTGGTTTTGGTTTTGATGCCCTGAGACAAGTTCCCAGAGCTCTTCCCCGCCTCCGTCCCACTCCGAACACACAGACTTCAGAGGACGAGACCCTGGACGAGAGAGAAATGCCAGGCCACAAGAAGAGACAGTCACATATTCCTCAATGACACATTAACAGACTAAGTTTAAATGAATTTAATTAGCTGATGCAGGATGACAAAAAAACAAACAAACAAACCAGCAAGACCCGTTGCCCGACATGCCGGGTTTCTGAGCTGATTCGATGACATCGCTGGGTGACCAAGAAGGCCTGGTCTGGACGAGTCCACGCAAACACACACCTGCACACTGATTTTCCCAAGGGGATCGAAGAGACGGACGCAGAATAAACACTTAAGGCAGACACAAACCCTGCAAATAGCAAATAATCTTGTTTCCTGTCACCGACAACTCTGTGGAACAATTTACCCTTTAATTTGTCTGAACATCAAAAGGAACCAACCCCTCGATGTGAAGTATCTCCCCAAACGGCACTGAATACGGGTCTCTTTCCCACAGAGCCCGCGCTGGGGCGGAAGTCCTCCCTTATCTGCCTATTGGCCCTTCACGTGGCAATGCCCCGAGGAGAGACAGAAACTTGCCAAAGAGGGCCTGGTTCAGGGTCAAAGGCCCTGCGACCTTCAACGGTACAATTCAGGTGATTCCAATGCAAAGGGCATGCAACCTGCCAGGGGAATCTCAGTCACAGATGGGCACAGGTGCCCTTAGCTCTGAAAGCCTGGGATGGAATGGCATTATTATTATTATTATTATTATTATTATTATTATTATTATTACTACTACTACTACTACTACTACCTCCGTTAAGAGACCATGTGCCCCAGGAAATAAGCCTCCACACATCTGCTGAAAGCACATGACCCAGGTTTCCGATGTTCTGTCCCGAGAGAGAGTTTGTTCTACAGCAAAATTGTGTAGCCCGACAGCCCGGAGCATCATGGACCGTCTCCCTCAGCCATCACGGAGGGGGGACCCCAGCAATCAGCATCCCACTGAAATGAGAAACTAAAGTCCATCCCTCCCATTTGGGGACCACGTGACTGCTCTTCCCTTTTCTTTCTTCCGACATCCTCCCCGCCAACAAGAGATTGGGACCTTTCTTTTTTACCCCCTTGAAACTTCTATTATTCTTAAAACTCCGGCCTCTGCCCTCCCTAAAACGGCCCTTGGAAAAATGGCAGCTGACCCCTGCACGTCACTTAGACCGCCTTCGCTGCACCCACTGCATTCCATGTGGCTCGCTCTGTGCGGCGGGCCATCACGTGGCCATGTTGCAGGGACTGCAGGTCGAGGATCACAGGTCAGGGGCCACTGCCCGGGGGTCACAGGCTTGGCTTCACCTCCCCTTTCAAGAGATTCTGAGCGGGTCACTGCAGAGCAGGTATGCTTTGTGGAGGAGCTAAGAGAGAGAAGAACTGATTTGTCTGCGTGACTTTCTCGGAGACTCACACGCTTCCTTCCAGTGCCTTCCGGCCTGGGATTACGGCGCTCTGCAAAGCCACCGGAAGTGGCCCCTGTTGCCAATCGTAACTCTGTTGGGGCGGGGAGGGAGACGGAGACTTTTTTCCTGTTTTGTTCAATTTGCTTTTAAGAACTGCGGTAAAGTGCACATGAAGGGTGCCACTGTAACCATTTTTGAGTGTGCGGTGCAGTGGCATTAGGTACGTTCACAGTGCTGTGTGCTTGTCGCCACCGTCCGTCTCGGGAACTTTCTTCATCTTGCAGAATGGAGGCTCTGCCGCCACTGAGCACCGACTTTCTGTTCCCCGCCCCCAGCGCCTGGTAACCAGCATTTTACTTCCTGTCTCTAGAAACCCACCTGCCCTGAGTACTTCATGTGAACAGAATCACACAGTATTGGGTCCGACTGTGCCCGGCTTATTTCGTGAGCATCATGTCCTCAGGGGTCATCCGTGTTGTGGCAGGGGTCAGAGTTTCCTCCCTGTTTGGGGCAGAATACTATTCCACTGCACGGACAGAGCACATCTATTCATCTGTTCACCGGTCCTTGCACACCGGGGTTGCATCCACCTTTTGGCTGCCGTGAGTAGCGCTGCTGTGAACCCGGGTGTGCAAATACCTCTTCAAGGCCCTGCTTTCAATCCTTATTTATTTATTTATTTTTTTTTGTCTTATAGTAGCCATCCTACTGGCTGGGATTTGCTCTCTCATGGTTTTGGTTTGCATTTCCCGGATGATTAGTGATGCTGAGCATTTATTTTTTTGGACATGTTGAACATTTGTGTATTTTCTTTGGAGAAATATCTGTTTGGGTCATCTGCCCTTTTTGGATGTTTGGTTTTGCTGTTGAATTGAGGATCCTGCGCATACTTTGACTATTAGCCCCTCATCAGATGTGTGATTGGCAGTGTCTCTCTCATTCCGTGTCCTACTTTTTTACTGTCGATCACATCCTGGGCTGCCCAAAGTTTTTAATTTTGATGAAATCCAAATTTTTTCTTTTGCTGCCTGTGATTTTGATGTCATACCTGAAAAGTCACTGCCAAATCCAATGTCATGAAGCTTTTTCCCTACGTTTTCTTGTATGAGTTTTATAAGTTACATGTCGGTCTTTGAAGGACACTGAGTTAATTTTTATACACAGTGTTGTTAGGGGTCCAGCTTCACCCTTTTGCACGTGGACGCCCAGTTCTGCCGGCACCGCTTGGCGGGAGACTGTCTTTCCCCCGCGGAGGGGTCTTGGCACCCTCGTGGAAAATCGTTGGCAGACACGTGCTGTCTCCTCACCTAAATTTGCCTTGTTCTCAGAACATCCGCGTGAGTCCCGTGCCTGCCTAGCTATTCCTGTGGGTTGTGAAATTCTTGAGGATGGTCCAGGTTTTCTCATCATTTTGTATCTGGGTGTGACTTCGTGGCTTTTTGTTGTTGTTGTATATGAGGATTCAGCGCATCAGTGTTGTCAGGTGTACCTGGGCCCTACGGGACCAGGTGAGTGGCTCTCTGTCAACCCCAGTGAGAAACGTGCTTCTCCTGGGCATGTTGTAGCAGGACTCGGGGGCCAGTGCTTTTGTCCCTCAGCGTCCTCCTCGAGCCCGTGGCACCCGCAGCTCCTGTGGTGCACACCCGTGAGCCCGTGACCCCGTGGCTGTTGGGGATGCGGCAGTGACCCTGGGTGTCTGGCTCTGCACCGCCCTCCTCAGTGGGAGGCGGTGGCCCGGGGAGGTTGAAGCCAAGTAGCCTTCTCTCTCCAGTCCCCTTCTCTGGGTCTTCTCCGTTTTCGCAGCTCCAAACTCTGCGTCGACCCAGGCGGGCCTCAGTCTCCAGAGGTCCTCTCGATCCACACTTGGTCCCAGGAGGAGCGCTTCTGGAAGGCTCTGTGTGGACAACTCCCAAGTTTGGATCTCTAGACCCAACCTCTCCCTTGGAAGACAAGACCTTGGTGAAGTCCCTGAGCCTTTCTGAGCCTCAGTTTCCTCAACCGGTAAAACAGGGATAGAATGATCTTCCTTGCTGCTGTGTATGAGGGCGACCTCAATCCCCAGAATTTATTTGTAAAAAATTGTGTATTTATTTTCACATGTTTGAACTTCAGTCGCCTTCACGTACTCTGCATCTGATGCAATACACCTATCGAGATGTATTTTCCGCTGCTCACAATGTTTGAACTCGCCGATTTGGATGCTTTTACCGATTGTGCCATTTTTTGTTTCACTCCTACCACATCGGCAAAATGTTTCTCTTTGAGGACTTTCTTCATCTGGGAAAACAACAGCAACAAAAAACTCACTCACTCAGGGAGAGATCGGGTGAATAGGGAGGGTGGGGCACGGGGGTCACGCAGCTTTTGGTCAAAAACCGCTGAACACTCAGCGCCATGTGGGCAGGTGCGCCCGTAAATCACTCATCGTGAAATGGGCAGTTTGGAACAGCCTTCAGAAAAATTCACTGAAGCCAAACACAGCCTCTCACAACAACGCCAGCTGGTGCGCTGCTACAGAGGGGGTCCTAGAACACTCACTTAGCAGGGGAAGTAGGTACTGCAAGGGGTCCGCCTTCCAGAAGATAGTTCTGCGGCTTTTTTTTTGGCGGGGAGGGGTCCTTCCTCATATTATGGACATTTATGTCTGTGTGAGGCCCCCACCACGTGCCCAGCAGGTGGTAAGCTAAATTTCAGTTTATGTCATTAAGGTTCAGCTGCAGGAAGACCCAGGATCACTTCTGTTACCAGCCGTTCCTCCATAAAGAGCATTCGGGAAACGACATGGAAGCCAGAATTAAACCCTCGAGGGTCCCAGCATCGCCGGCTGTCTTCGACACGCGTGCGCCGGCCAGACGCTCAAAGCTCCGGTCACCTCGGCACCGGCTGCGTGTGTGCTGTTTGCACTTTCTCTCGTTCACTTGTTTTTTTCCAAAGTGTCTTCACTTGTCACTTCCTTTTGTCTTCAACCCATTCGGGGCAGCGATGCCAACAGACATGGTGATTATTTCAAGCTGCCCGTGACGGAGGTGTTGAGAAGGGCGGCTTCGGGAGAGCGAGTGGGTCACGCACAATGGCCCTGCCTGGCGTCCCCCGGCTGGGCTGACAGAGGGCGGTGGGGCTGCCCCACCGAGAGCAGTGTCTGCAGGGGTGGGCGTGATGAGGGGCGTGGGGGGGCCTGCAATGGAGGGAGCCCACTCGGCATTCTGGGCTCTCAGGTCGGCCTCCGAGAATCGCTCTTTTCTCTTTCACCCCCAATACGTTTCAGCAAGAAACATCCTTGCAGCCTGGAGGGTTGGACTGAGAGAGGGAAGCCGGCTGAGGGCCAGTGGACAGGCCTTTGGGACACGACCTTCTGATGCCGGCAGTGAAACCGGGGGCGGCTTACCTTCTGGTCTCTGTCGTGGGAAGGGTATGGGAGTCCCTCCACAGGACTTCACGGCGCGCTTCAAAACCCTTCTGCAGCGCCCCCCAACCCAGCCCCCCAGCCAAAGTCCTAGGATGCACCTGAGTCTCTTGCAACAGCCCTTTCCTGGCCGTGCCCCCGCGGTATTTCGTTAACCCAATCCGACCATGATTCCCTAGTCCCACTCCAAGACCCCAGGTGCAGCCGCCGCCACCTCCTGCCTGGTCTAAACAAGCACCCTGACTGCTGCCCCGCCTCTGCCCTGGTCCCTGCAGTCCGCCCTCCACCGCGGTGTCCAGCCTTGTGGTGTCTCTGGGCCACCCTGGAAGCAGAGTTGTCTTGGGCTGCACATTAAATACACAAACACTGATGAAAACTGATGAGCAAAAAAAAAGGTTTTAAGTAAATTTATGATTTTTTGTGTTGGGCCGCCTTCATAGCCAACCTGGGCTGTATGTGGCCCGTGGCGCGTGGCCTGTGGCCCTCAGGTTGGATGCCCCTGTACCCACATGTTGCTAGAGCCTGGGGGCCGAGCTGAGAGCCACAGACACAGAGAATTGTTCTCAGGCCGTGACACCCGATGGAACTTGTCCTGCTGGATTTCTGTCTCGTGTCGGGGTCCACGACCGCCTCGTCTCTTACGGTCTGTCCGTGTTGGGACCGCAGCGTCCTGGAAGCAGACACCCGGCTTCCCGGGGCGCCGGCCCCACAGGCGGATCCCGTCTGGCATCCCACCCCTGCCTGGTCAGGTGACTCAGTGCTGAGATCCGAGACTTCCGAGCTGATGATATTGACACGAGAACTGGGACGTAGAGTTGATGCTGTGGTGGGTGGGGATGGGGGGGTGTGGGATTGGGGTTGGGGTTGGGGCGAGAGTGTTTTGCATGTGGAACAGACAAAAATTGGGGGGAGCCGGAGGCCAGACTGTCAGGTGCCACAGTCAGGCACCTGGGTTGGACATACACGTGGGGGATGAAGCAGACAACTGGCCCACGAGCAGCGGCACCGACACCGGCACTGGCAGGCGCCATGGCTGTTCACAAAGGATGTGTGCATGCCTTTTAACTCAGGCCTCATCCACCTTCTCTCTGCTGGAGACGCCCCATCTGGCCGGGGAGGGAG
>PVKM010044844.1:0-12121 GCA_004027735.1 Carollia perspicillata | reverse complement strand
AGCTTCCCATCGCCCTGCCGCTCTAGTCTCCCGCCCAGAGCGCCTTGGAGCCCCACTCCCCTGTGCCTTCTGTGGGCTGTGATTTCTCCTTCAGGGGGGTCTTATTTGCTTGTATTTTCTTGGATGTTTCTCGTATCCTCCTTGATTTCTGAAACTTTTACTTATGCTTTTCAGCAACCCTTTCTGCTGTTTTTAAGTACTTAGGGCAGCATGCTGACGCCAACCTGTGTGCTGCAGTGGGCTGCCTGTCTCTACTCCTAGTCCTCAATGTGCCGACTTAAAACAGGGCTGTCTTTGCAAGTCTCCCTTCCTGTCCCCGTCCCTGGTTCCCCACACTTCATTCCTTGGCACTACCAGTGGCACTCGGTATATAGTCTTTCATATTTTTCAGCGTATTTTTGTGTTTTTTAAAAAATGCTATTATGCATAATTTGCTTCTATTGTTTTCTTAATGTGTTCTGGCTGCTTTCCAAATCGGTGCATGAAGAGCTGCCTCAGTTCCTTAATAGTTGCGTGTTACTTCACGGTGTAATGAATCTATTCCTGGGCCTTTGTTACTTTTCAAACAATGTCACAATAACATCCTTATTTACGTTCATTTTCTGGTACTTCTGTGTCTTTTCGTGAAACCTAAAATGAATTGTTGAGTTACACAGGTATTTCAAAATTTGGTAGACTGCCAAATGTCTCACAAAAAGGTTGTTCTAATTTATATTTCCTAATGAGATTATTTTTTATGAGATTACCTATTTTCCCACAGTTTTGCCAACACTGGCTATTATCGGATTTTAAAAACATGTTGTCACTCTCCTGCCCGAAAGATGGTATCATGTTTTATAATTTGCATGTCCCTGTAATCTGCATTTTTATTTTGTTTTTTTGCAATCTGTATTTTTAAGTGAGGCAGATTTTTAAAAAATGCACATTTTTTTGATCTAGAAAGAATAAGTTTTATAAGCTTACTGTGTGAGGATAAAAGGGAATTTATTTTGGCCTAAATATGGGATAGAACACACTCGACATCTCTCTGGGGCAGTGAAACACAGTATATGAAGCCCCAGCGTGGTGCCCGGTGCATGGTGGGTATTTAGTGAGCTCGCTCCACTTCATCCCTTTACTTACTGCTTATTCTTCCTGTTCATGGATATTCTCTTTGGTCTGCCTTGTTTTTTTTTAGACTTTTAAAAAATATATTTTATTGATTATGCTATTATAATTGTCCCATTTTTTCTTCTCTTTATTCCGCTTCACCCTGCACCCACCCTCCCACCAGCATCCCCCCCTCCTTAGTTCATGTCCATGGGTCGTACATAGAAGTGCATTGGCTTCTCCACTTCCTATACTATTCTTACCCTCCCCCCGTCTATTTTGTACCTACCATTTATGTTTCTTGTTCCCTGTGCCTTTTCCCCAGTCTCCTCCTTCTCCCTCCCCACTGATAACCCTCCATGTGATCTCCATTTCTGTGATTCTGTTCCTGTTGTAGTTGTTTGCTTAGTTTGTTTTTGTTTTATTTTTTAGGTTCAGTTGTTGATAATTGTGAGTTTGTTGTCATTTTACTGTTTATATTTTTGATCATCTTCTTTTTCTTAGGTAAGTCCCTTTAACATTTCATATAATAAGGGCTTGATGATGATGAATTCCTTTAACTTGACCTTATCTGGGAAGCACTTTAGCTGCCCTTCCATTCTAAATAATAGCTTTGCTGGACAGAGTCATCTTGGATGTAGGTCCTTGCCTTTCATGACTTCAAATATTTCTTTCCAGCCCCTTCTTGCCTATAAGGTTTCTTTTGAGAAATCAGCTGATAGTCTGATGGGAACTCCTTTATAGGTAACTGTCTCCTTTTCTTTTACTGCTTTTAATATTCTCTCCTTCTCTTTAATCTTGGGTAATGTAATTATGATGTGCCTTGGTGTGTGCTTCCTTGGGTCTAGCTTCTTTGGGACTCTCTCAGATTCCTGGACTTCCTGGAAGTCTGTTTCCTTTGCCAGATTGGGGAAGTTGTTCATTATTTTTTCAAATAAGTTTTCAATTTTTTCCCCTTCCTCTTCTCCTTCTGGCACCCCTGTGATTCAGATGTTGGAACATTAAAGTTATCTTGGAGGTTCCTAAGCCTCTTCTCATTTTTTTGAATTCTTGTTTCCTCATTCTGCTCTGGTTGAATGTTTATTTCTTCTTTCTGCTCCAAATCATTGATTTGAGTCCCAGTTACCTTCCCTTCACTGTGGGTTCCCTGTATATTTTTTTAAATTTCACTTTGCGTAGCCTTCACTTCTTCCTCTATTTTGCTACCATATTCAACCATTTCTGTGAGCGCAGTCCTGATTGCCAGTGTTTTGAACTGTGTATCTGATAGGTTGGCTATGCCTGCATCCCTTAGTTCTATTTTTGTAGCTTTGAAATGTTCTTTCATCTGGGCCATATTTTTTTGTCTCAGTGGGGCTGTTAGGTAGTTAAGGGGTGGAGCCTTAGGTATTCGCCAGGGCGGGTGCAACCTACACCTCAGTGTGGCAGCACCATACGTGGGGGAGGGTCCTAGAGAGAACAGTGCTGCTTACTCACCTCTCAGCTGGCTTTCCGTCACTTCCCCTGCTACCCACAAGCAAACTGGGCCCTTCTGGTGCTGATTCCCTGGGTGGCTGGGCTCTTGTGTACGTTCTAGGACCCTGTGGGTCTCTCCAGCGAACTCTCCTGTGAAGCTGGCAGTTTCTCCCACCACCGTAACCCCCACAGGAGTTTGCAGTCAGAGGTTTTGAGGCCTTATTTCCCTGTGCTGGAATTTTGGGTTGTGCAGTCTGTCTTGCTCCTCAGTTGTTCTTCCTTGTTTATCTGCAAGCAAATGTGGGACCTGCTCTGCCAGCTGCTGCCTTGCCAGGAGTCCTCTCTGCCCCAGCTGCCCGTCTCTGCCCCTCCTACTGGTCTGGATGAATGTTTCTCTTTAACTCCTTGGTTGTTGGACTTCCATACAGTTCGATTTTCTGGCAGTTCTGGTTATGTTTTGTTTTTAAATTTGTTGTTGTCCTTCTTTTGGTTGCCTGAGGAGGCAAAGTGTATCTACCTATGCCTCCATCTTGGCCGGAAGTCTGCCTTGTTCTTTTAGGTGGTTCTCTTCAGTTGTTCCTTGGTTACCTGAGACAGTGGAATGAATGAGCTTTTCAGTGAGTTTATGGGAAAGATTTCTGCCTTGGATTTGTGGGAGCCAGAAAGTTAGTGTAGTTTGTTAGTGTGGTTTCTTGTTTTCCAAAGTAAAAACTTGCATTTTATAATTTTATAGCATACATTCTAGATTTTCACTTGGTTTATGAAAAATATCTCTGAGGTTTTTTAGAGTGATTCATAGGGAACTCTTGGGTTAGCAGACTGACTTCAGAGCTATGCACATGGCTGAAATGTTAGATATATTCAGAGCCTTTCAAAAAAGGTTGTACCCTGGCTCGTGTAGCTCAGTGGATTGAATGCAGGCCTTCACACCAAAGGGTCACCGGTTTGATTCCCAGTCAGGGCACAAGCCTGGGTTGCCAGCCAGGTCCCTAGTTGGGGGTGTGTGAGTGGCAACCACACATTGATTTTTCTCCATCTCTTTCTCTCTCCCTTCCTCTCTCTAAAAGTAAATAAATAATTTTTTTTTAAAGGTTTTACCTCCTCAAATTGATCTATGTAGTCAATGCAATTGCAATCAAGATTCCATCAGGATTTTTTAAAAATATTTTATTTATTTATTTTTAGAGAGAGGGGACGGGAAGGAGAAAGAGTGGGAGAGAAACGTCAATGTGTGGTTGCTTCTTATGTGTCCCCTACTGGGGACCTGGCCTGCAACCCAGCCATGTGCACTGACTGGGAATCGAACCGGCAACCCTTTGCTTCACAGGCCTGTGCTCAATCCACTGAGCTATACCAGCCAGGCCTCCATCAGGATTTTTGTATAAACCAACAACTGATTCTAAAATTTATATGGAGAAGCAAAGTAATAAGAATAATCAAAACAATTTTGGAAAAGACCTAATTCAGAGGACTCGCATGACCTCATTTTAAGACTTTACACAAATATAGTAATCACGATAGTATGTGGTACTGGCAAAATGGGCAGACTTTTTGTCAGTGGTCAGTGGAGGAGGAGAGTCCAGAAATGTAGCAACATATAATAGGGTCGTTTGACTTTCACCAGAGGTGCAAAGTTAATTCAATGGAATAAGGATAGCGTTTCGCACAAATGATGTAGGCACAAATAGATGTCCATATGCAAAGATATGAGCCTAGACCCATACCTTACAACATACTCAAAATTTAACTCCAAATGTGTCATAGGCCTCAGCTTGAAAACTATGAAACTTCTAGGAGGAAATCCTGTGACCTTGGCTTAGGTGAAGATTTCTTAGATACCTCACCAGAAAGATGAAAGATAACTTTGACTTTATCAAAATTTAAAGCTTTTGGCCCTGACTGGTGTAGCTCAGTGGATTGAGCGCGGGCCTGCGAACCAAAGGATCGCAGTTCGATTCCCAGTCAGGGCACATGCCTGGGTTGTAGGCCAGTTCCCAGCAGGGGACACACAAGAGGCAACCATACATTGATATTTCTCTCCCTCTCTCCTTCCCTTCCCCTCTAAAGATAAGTAAATAAAATTTTAAAAAAAGAATGCAATAATTTAAAAAAATTTAAAACTTTTGTTCTTCAAAAGGCGCAGTTAAGAAAATGAAAATACAAGTTATAGACCACGAGAAATAATTTACAAAGCTCATTTGATGAAGGATTGGTATTCAGAATATATACTGAATACTCAAAACTCAATAAGAAATAACCCAATTGAAAAATACTCAAGCCCTGGCTGGTGTGGCTCAGTTTGTTGGGTGTCATCCCACAAAGCGAAAGGTCGCCGGTTCGATTCCCAGTCGGGGGACAGGCCTGGGTTGCTGGTTTGGTTTCTGGTTGGGGTGTGTGTGAGAGGTAGCCGAGCTGTGTTTCTCTCTCATGTTGATGTTTCTCTCCCTCTCTTTCTCCCTGCCTTTCCCTCTCTCTAAAAATAAATAAATAAAATCTTTAAATAAATGCTAAAAAAAATCTGACCACTCAGTTTACCAAAGAGATCTAAAAAGCGGCAAATAAACACGTGGAAAGATACTCGACCTCCTTGTTTATTAGGGAGTGAGACATAACTACACTTTATTAGAGTACCTAAAAAAAAGAGCCCTCTGCTCCCAGAAGTTCTGCTGACCTCCATGTAATCCTCAGTCCCAGGAGCAGGGATCGTGCCTGGACTTGTCACATGGGGGTTGTTTTAAATGGCCCCGTGTCCTTGGAACATTGGATTAGAATCACAGACCGTAAATGAGTGGTGCTTCATGATGGTTTTATTGACTGTGATGCTAATCTCTGACAATTTACGGAGCAGAAGAGACTTCACTTGCTGTTAGGAAGGTCTCTCTTACACTGGGGGTGCTTAACAGAATTTGGAGGCTGTAGAAATGAATGACTCAGTTCTGTTCTGTTTCTGGGTTTCCTTTTATTGGATCTTTTAATGTTGGACTAATACGTATTTTTAGATTTTATTTATTTTCAGAGAGAGGGGAAGCGAAGGTAGGAAGAGAGGGAGAGAAATATCCATAATACGAGAGAAACATCAATCGGTTGCTGCTCACGCGCCTCCTACTGGACACCCAGCCTGCAACCCAGACACCCAGCCTGCAACCCAGGCATGTGCCCTGACAGGGAATCAAACCTGTGACCATTTGGTTTGCAGGCCAGCGTTCAATCCACTGAGCTCCACCAGCCAGTGCTAATGTTGGACTAATGTTTGTCTGCTTTGTGCTAATGGTGTGACTCGAATGCTACTAGACAATAGTTGGATCTGTTCTTCACTGTTTTGTCCATCACAGTGGGTGATTCTTCTTTGTGGTGGTTGCAGGTACTCCATCTCCTAAAGCAGCAGTGCTAGCCAATGGGGACCACGGAATAGGAGGGAATGACACTACAGGTAAGTGGGTCCCAGGGTTCCCCAAATGTGTGGGGGAAACAGTCACAGTAAACACCTGGGTAGCTCCTTGGAGGAAGGTTGTTAATGGAAACATATGGATTATTTCTATTTCTAAGGACATCGTTGCTCTCGTTAGGTGTGTTTAAACCCAGGACATCTGCCAAGTAACATCTCCAGCAATAGACAGAGGGAATCTCCTTTGATATTCTTAGAGTATTTGTTGTAGCCGTGCCCCACAAGAGCTGGGTTAACGTTAAAAATACGCGGACAGAGGCAGCATAACCGTCAAGGCCCTTCACACCGGAGACCTTCGGCAGGCCTCTGCCCTGAGGGCGCGCTGAGCTCAGTTTGCTTTCCGTGGCCCAGTGAAAAGAGACCTGTGAGCCACAGATGAAAGGTTCTGTTCTTTTCTCTTTTGCCCTCAGCCTGTTTTTTCTTTATTTTCCCATTAACTGTTAGTTTT
The DNA here is from genome assembly GCA_004027735.1 of Carollia perspicillata. Lineage (NCBI taxonomy): Eukaryota > Metazoa > Chordata > Mammalia > Chiroptera > Phyllostomidae > Carollia > Carollia perspicillata. The sequence continues at coordinate 5,684 of PVKM010044844.1, read as the reverse complement.
GAAATCGGTCTGTGACTTCAATTCCTATCCTGTTACTAGGGCTTTGACGCCCTGTAACAGGACGTCCATGTGGCTCCCACCTCGTAGTTAGCGCCTGCCCCTGCCCGCAGCGCGTTTGTAGTCAGCGGAATTCTGGAAGCAGTAGCAGGTGCCACCGCGTGCCGTATCAGTCTGTTCTCAGGTAGCCGATAGGGAGTCGTGCTGAGTTTTTATAAATAACTGCACTTAATTTGCAGCTGTGATCAGGCTGACACTGTTGACCCAAATGACAGGCTTCTAACGATGGCGCACGCTGCCCTCTGCCGCACGGTGTGCTCTTCGTAACCGGGGCCTGGCATCTGGTTCCCATTGCTGTGCGGGGCACACACGGGCATGGACCCCGTCCGTTTCTCTCCTGGGGTGCACCCCTCACTCAGCCTTGAGGAGCCTTCCCTGTGGCTGCTGCAGGGGCTCTCAGTTACTTTGACTTCCAGAAAGCCCTAGTTAGCAATAGTGATTAGTCCAGGATTTTAGTGTGTGTTCTGCGACCTTTAGAAATGCCGCATATGTCTTTGTGCCTTCAGAGTTATTGGTGACTAGGTTCTATTTGTTGTGGCTGTTAGTTTTACTTAATGACATTCACATCCTTGTTAGCAGTTCATGAATTAGGAACACTTTAAAAGCAAGAAACAACCAGAAATGCCATTATATCTTCCAGTTTTGTGAAATGAAATTTTTCTGTTTATTTGATGATTATAGTTATATTTGGTTTTCTATGCCTGCTTTGAAAGCAAAGTCGTCTCTGTAATTCGGTTTTAAGAAAACATGTGTGGAAATAGCCTTGTGATTAAAGGAGAAGAGGCTGGAACATGAACTTTAAAAAATGAGTAAACGCAGCTCTCTTTAACCAGGAGATAGTGCCAGGGGAAGCAGAGGCTGTGAGGGGATTGATTTGATTAGCTGGTGAAAGAGTGGATGTCATTTTCATCCAGGAAGGAAACGACCGTCAGAACTAGAGGAGGTTTCTTCTCCAGCAGGATGTCAAGTATGACCAGAAAAGGCTCAAACGCTCTGTAGCAATTGCTTCCCACTGCCAAGTCTTAATAGGGCAGGGAAAAGAGCAGGAAAACATACAGTCCAGGCCTTGCGGTTCTAAGACATTTTGTTTCCTGGGTGCAAAAAAGAACCCTGCTGGTTATGAACTTCCCAGTGAGATTGTAAGAGCAGGTCTTCCTGTTCTTGGACACCTTACCTCCCCACACGTGGGCAGAGTGCATTGGCACGCTGGGAAGATGTGTGTGTTCTGAATGTGACCGGATTAAAGCAGATGCTTTGAAGACACGCACGCTTCTTTGCGGGTGGGAAAGAGTAGGGAGGGAGTGAAGAGTGCATGTATTTGGACCATGCGGTGACTTCATTCTAATTGGGCCGTTACTAACTGGTGCCACCCGGAAAATCCCCACTTCCGTTTCCTTCAGAACGCCATCTCCAGTCCTCAGAGCAGCTCAGCCCCACTGACAGCGTGTAGAGGGTTTGTGAGCACCTTGCTGGGTTGAAGTTGCTGTGTACTAACCACCTGTGCTTTTCCACCCCCCCCTTCCCCTTCCTGCTTCTTCCTCCCTCTCTGTTTCTCTCCTCCTAGAAGCCTAGAGTGTCTCTCAACACTGGGGCTGCGGCAACACCAGACCAGTGATCTTTCCTAAGCACCGTTCCACTTCTAAAACCTTCAGCGTTTTGCAGAGCTTTGCTTTCCCTCCCTGGACACGATGTAGAAGAAGCCGAGGGTAGTTCTTCGGGGCCTCCCTGCTGATGCCCGAGCAAACCACCTGCTTCCTCTTGTCCTCTGCGCAGGGCTCGGGGGGACCTCCTTCCCGATCGTGAACACAGAGTACAAGATGGAGTCTTCCTAATTTTAGTGTTCTTATAAAGGTCGTCTAATGTTTTTCATTTCTTGTTCTCTTTTCAAACTCATTTTATCATTTAATTCGAGCTCACATTTTTCTTTTCCTTAAACATTTTTAGTTGGCATTTTCCATTGGGTTTTCAGATCTCCCACACGACCCAGGACATGGTAACCCCGATGAGAGTGTGTGCCTCCATAAAGGGCCCGAGTCCTCCAGGGCTGTGCCAGCCTCCCCGCTTTCCTCCCCCTCCCCCTCCCCCTCTGCGAGCTTGCTGTTAGGGAAGGGTACTCTCTTAGTCCGCCTCTGTCCTCTGCCTACTAAAATCTGAGTAATGGTCACTGTTTTACCTCCAAGTTTTCTGATTGAGAGGAGCTCTGATGAAACTTTGAAAAGTATTTCCTCAAATTAAATCATCCTTTGTTAGTTGCAAGTTGGGCCAAAATTGTTTCTGTTATGAGATTATCTCTTTGTTTAGGCTTAGATTTGCTTGAAAATTTAACTACCTTCTTATTCTGTGTGGAATTTTATGACCAAAGTTTCTTAACATGCTCATGAACTATCAAAATAAGAACTGGAAAGTTAAAGGAAGTGGAATCCAGTAATGTTCGAATACTGGGATGTTGATACAAATGGAAAGTAACTTTTCCTGTAACAGGAGGTGAAACTAAATGGCAACACCTTGAAGGCCAGTTTACTAGGTTTCTAATGAAGGAATTATTTGGCTGGACTCCATCTCTGATCAGGATGAGCCTCCCTCTGAACCCTGAAGGTGCCTTGACCTGAAGGTACCCCTCCTGTGGCCTCTGTGGCCGGTCCTTCACCGCGAACACTAGCACCTCCACTCACACATTCCGAGGACCGTCTAATGGGACGTCCTTATTCTGGTTTCTCATTTTTCCAAGCTAATAGCTAAAGAATCTGGAACCATTTGGAAGTACTGTGGAGCTTTTCAAATGATGAGCTGTGATTGGACTTTTAGGGAGAGAATATAAAGCACGGGCCATGTTTTGAAGTCTTAGAGGAGTCCCGGTGTGAGATCTGGAGTGTGGCCCTGGCTGCTGCGGCTCAGTGGACGGAGCGTGGGCTGTGAACCTGAGGGTCCCCAGTTCGTTTCCCATCAGGGCACATGCCTGGGTCATGGCCAGGTCCCCAGTAGGGGGCACAGGAGAAGCAACCACACATGGATAGTTTTCTGTTCCTCTTTCTCCTTCTCTCCCCGCTCTCTAAAAATAAATAAATAAAATCTTTAAAAAAATAAAGGAAGGCTTAAAATAAAAAGATCTGGAATGTGAAATACTCTTTTAAAATTTCTGCCCTCTTACTGACGATGCAGGTTTTATAATTGCCGAGCTACTGATTCTTTCAGAGTAACATAAATTGGCATTGTCTTCTGAGGAGGAGCGTGAGATGGATTGAATGCATTGTTTAGATCCTCTAATACAGAACTGCCTTTGGGCCAGCACAATAAACATATTACGGAAGTTTAAACCGAGTAGCTGCAATGACTTCTGGGATTTAGGAAGCATTCCCTCTTCTGGTCACGGGGAACTGGTCACATGGGTTGGTTTCTCTGTCAAGAATTCCTTCCGTGGGTTCTGGAGAGAAGACACAGGACGGAAGCACACGTTAAAGGGAAGGCTTCGCCTGACTCTCCCAGCAGGTGACCGCGTATGGAGACTGTTACCAAGGGGAGACCACACCGTCCAATTAATAAAACGTAGTCCTTTCCCTTTGGCGTGTGGCTGTTTAATTTTTTTTCTTGTATTTTTTGTTTGTTTGTTTGCTTTGGTCAGGGAACGTTTTATAAGTAGTAGTACTAGCTTTTTTAAAATCATGTTTAACATCCTCGTATCACTTTTAACCAGTCTCTTTATGTAAGTGACAGGTGGGTGGAGAATCCTGGGTACGACTCCTGTGGCAGTGGTCAAAGGCACACACTCACACTTCATTGTTGACATTGATTTATTCCACTTTTATTTCCATTTTATTATGTTTTTGTTTGAAATTGATTTTTTAAGCATGTTTTTTTTAATTTATAAAATTGAAATTTTCTACTAACAACTAGCTAAAATCTGGTATATATTGTTAGCTCACTCTGTTTCACTTGGATGTTTCATTTTGAAAGAAATAAATTTAATGTTTTACATACAGCTTTCTGTGAAGTAGCCAGTCCTGTAACGAAACGCTGTGTTGCCCTGATGGTCACACCTGAGTGGCCCGGAATTTCACTGCTGAGGTGACCAGACTGGTCAGGGTCACTCTGTCGAAATGTGACTTTTCTTATATGTGATATCCATCTCTCTCTCTCTCTCTCTCTCCTTTTTTGGCCCAACACTGAACTTTGTTTTTAAATATTTTTATAGCTTTGTTCATGCACCTAAGTTTATATTCTTTGTGATTTTAGACTTCAATTTGTATACTGGGACATTTTAATGTGATCATTATGCTAATTAAATTACACTAATAAACATCTTACATTAACGTCTTATGGACTGGATTTTGGTTGGGGTCTTAATTATTGAAGTATAATGTGACTAAGACACGAGTTTGGTAAAAACATTTGAGGCTGAGTTTTCCTCTAACAAAGCCACCTATCCCACCTGTAATAATTCCATAATCGTGCGGCCTTTCTACTTCTTGCAAGACACTTGCACTTACATTATTCTTTTTGGTTCTCAGAGTAAGTTGTCTATCCAAAATCAGTAAGAGTTGAGCCCAAATGACTACTTGTTATTTCATAGCATCCGGTGAGAAAGAGAGTTGTCCGAGTAGCAATGGGCAGTTACTCCAAAGACACTTGCATGGCGTATCGGTTAGTGTGAGGCACCTTCTAAAACTCCATGTGTATTTGGTGCAGTGCAATTAAAGTTCATGTTCACAGTGTTCTTGAAACACCTGAATTATCACATGGAACTGTTACATTCAGTAGCATTTTAATTTTGTAAAATTGTTATTTGATCATGTGGTGTACTGCATCTGAGGGGAATTCAGTGGAACGCCCCATTCCCTGCCCATTCTGGGTTATTGTTTCTTTATACCAGTAGATCAATTTGCAAATACACCGTGTTGACTGAACTGAGACATTGGAAAGACTCCGTGCCTGGGGTGATGTGCATGATATAAAGAGCCTTTTCAGCTTGGCAGACATGTCTTTTTATTAAGAAAGCTCAATTTAATATTCTTTGTTTCCTTTTATTAAGAGAGCTTAACAACTGTTCTTAGCTTTAACTTTAAACAGCACAAGAATTAAATACAATGACAAATATTGCACAATCTTCACTAACTTTCTTATAAGTACACCATGATTAAAGTTTTTGGTGATGGGAACAGTTTTTGGATCTTGTTAGTGTAATTGTTGAAAGTGAGGTGAATTCTGGCTATGGTTGGACAATATGGTGGAACCGGGGAGGCAAGAGAGGGTTCTGGGCAAAGACACCGGGCTGGTGGGACATGGTGTTATTTTCATTTCTAAGGCATGTGTAAAGCTGGATTATTCTCAATTTTATACTGGCCATGTTTCCATTAGAGTGAAGGCTCACCAAGAATTAACCACAAATTATTTGTGGAGCAAACCTCTGTGCCACCATGGAGGCAAATGACTGTTACGTACGCTGGGGTTGGCTGCGCAGTATGCGTAGTGCTCCGCACACGGCAGTGTTACCGGTAGTTTCCCTTGTGATCCGAGTAGGCGGCTTATTATTATGGCAACTGCTCTGAGTATCCGCCCCTCGGGTCCTGACAGCAGTGAGACAGTAGAATGCCTTTGTTAGAACATCCTGATACGGAAGAGATCCTGGGTGT
>PVKM010044843.1:0-12124 GCA_004027735.1 Carollia perspicillata | reverse complement strand
CTGCGTGTGCAGAGGCTTGGATCAGAGACAGCGCAAGGCAGGTTGGGTAACAAGAGGTGGATCCAAGTAGCTGGAGGGGTGGCTCAAGGGGAGGCCGTCTGAGAGGATGGTGGGCATTGATGAAAGTAGGGGGCAGGGGGAGGTGGACTGTTTGGAGTTTTGTCGATGACGGCATGATATGTGAGGCCTGGGAGGAGCCAGAACTACCCGTGGACTTCCCGCGGCAGCTGAAGAGCCTGCAGGGCGGCCGGGTCTGGAGACGAGGTACCAGAGGCTCGGCGGCGGGCGCACAGCTGGAAGGGTGGACAGGTGCCCTGGCACGAAGCAGATGGAGCACACATGCCTGCTCTGAACCTTCCCCACATGCAGCTGAGATGGATATTACTGTTACCCCACTTTATGGATGTGGAAACTGAGGCTGTTACATAACTTGCTCCAGTTCACACAGAGCAGTTCAGTTCCACAGGCTGAACTCTCAGCCGTTACTCTCTCTATTGTCTCTCAGCTGGGATGGTCCTGCGATTATATATCAGACTCTTAGCCACATGCCTGGCTTCTAGCACGTGCTGCCCTCAGTGGGAGATGTTATTAGTCAGGGAAGACTTCTAGGTACAGGGATGGGGTGGTGGGGAGGGCGGTGAAGGATGGGAGGAGGGCATGGGCAGGGCTTCCCAGGAGGGCCTGAGTGCAGAAATGGCTGTGGACAGTTACAGGGGTGTCCCCACCTTGGCACAGGGGCAGAGACATCACTTAAGGATCTGAGAGAGTCTGAAGGTACCTCTGCAGGGGACTTCTAAAGTTCCGCTCACTCTGGGACCAGAAAAACCTAGATTCGAGCCCAGTCCTGCCCCAGCCCGCTAGGCGATCTTCAGCAAGTATGCCTAGCCCTCTGAGTCTGTACATGGCACAAAGGTCCCCATACAGGGACAGGGGAGGGGGCTAAACACGTGTAACAGACGAGTGTATTTTAAAAGGGGACATCAACAGTCCAAGGCTGAATTCTTCTTAGGCAGGGAACAGTGGCCATATGCCCACCCCTCCCAATCTGCACACAGCCCAAGACACGGGACACAGAGCACAGTGCTGGAGAGAGTTCCTTTATTCAAGGGCACTGCCCAAGCCAGGTCGGTGGGTAGAGGCAGGCATGGGCCCAGTGCCAAGCAGGGGTCCTGCAGGGGGCCCACGGGGATGACAGATAAGACAGGAGGTGGTTGGAGGATGCTCTCAGCGGCAGGAACCAGGCCCAGGACCGGAGGGGACGCCAGGTATTGCACACTGAGACTACTCGGTGCCAGAGATTCTCCCACCCCCAGCGCCCACAAGGCGGCCAAGAGGGCAGCCTCTTCATCCTCCTTCCCCTCAGTGTGGGGTCCAGGCCTGAGAGGTCAGATTCTGCAGAGGCCAGACAGAGAGGGTTCTCAGGGCGGAAGCCTCGCCTCAGTCAGGCTGAGGACCCCACCCCCGGTGGACAGGCGCAGCCGGAACAGCAAACACTTCAATGGAGGCTGCGGTGACCCGCCCCACAGCATGCACGGCACACAGGGACCTCCAAGCAGCCCCCCTTCTCAGAGGAAAACCAAACCGCACACACAGCCGAGGTCCTGCCCAAGGCCACAGAGCTGCAGGCCAAAGTCTTGCCTGGGCTACCACCTACTGGTTCTCCTCCCTGCCGGCAGCATGAGGGACAAAGACAAGTGGGCTCAGCTGAGCTCTTAGATACCAGGCCCGGGCTGAGTCCTGGCCCCAGCCAACCCCTGGCAGAAAGACCCCCAAAACTGGGGGAGGCAGAAGGGGTATGGCTCATATGGGGGACACTGCGGGGAAGCCATTGCCCCTAGGGCTGCCCCAGTGAGAAGACAGTTCACTGTCACTAAAGAGGACCTGACCGCAGGGGCAGGGCTGGAGTGGGGGAAGTGAGCCAGACTCTGCTGGCTGATCAGGTACTCACAGTGTCTGGTAGGTGCTGTCCTTGGCCTTGAGGAAGCGCAGGACGAAAAAAGCCACTGCCTGTAGGCTCAGCACCAGCACGATGCCTCCAATAAAGCTGGCCCCATCAAAGCCAGGGTTGTTGGATTCAGGGACATGGGGGCTCTCTGGAGGGTAGACAGAGGTCATAGCAGGCCACATAGGACCAGGATCCCAGGCCTTCCCCAGTAACCTACAGCGGTCCCTGGAGGCCCCAGTCTTCACTATGGGAGCCTGAGAACAGCAGGCTCAAAAGGCGATGGGAGCCTGTGGGTAGTTGAGAGGTGCCTGGTGGGAGAGACAGTGCCCAGCTGGGCAGGGCGGTGCCTCAGCTCCAACCCTGGCTTCGCTCCTGAATTGCTCTGTGGCTAGATGCCCCTCATACACTTTCTTGGTCCCCTGAGCATGTGGCTGACAGCCACTGAGCCCCCTTCCCTTCCAGATGCCAGCTCTCACACTGGCCCCCCAGGAGGAGGGCAGGCCACAAACTCAGGCATCCAGATTGCTTTTGACCTTGGGTCTTGGGGTTCAAAGCCCAGATGCAGATGATGGGGTCCCCGATCAGGACTCCTGAGGCCCTGGAGCTGCCCTTTACTTAGAGAGGGAAGGAGCAGGGGAAGGAGCGGAGGTCCACACTCTGGCCTTTCCTAGGGAGCAGGTAAATGGCGACTAGGGGATTTATGTCAGAGGAAGAAGCCAGGCTCTAAGGGCCAGGCCTGTCCAGAGTCATCTCACAAGACACAGCCAAACGCACACAGTGTCCCCAACCCCTTCCCCTGCCCTGGCTTAGGGGCCCACGGTTGTCAGGCTGTGCTTGGGTGGCTCCCAGCTGTGCCACGTTAGCCATCAACTCTCACCAGGGATTCGATTTCAGACCCTGGGCCCAGTGCCCAGGACAGGGCAGGGCTGGTGGGAGATCATTCTGGGGCAGTGGACAGGGCCCCAGTGGGGACCTGGGTCCACGTCCCAGAGACTGTCATTTGTGTACGGAGTTCTGAGAACACGAAGGGCAGAGGGTGGTCCCAGCTGCAGCTCCGGCAGCCCCACCCAGGGAAGAGGAGGAGAGAGAAGAGCTGAGCTGCACAAGACCGACCTGGGGCTTGAGCTGGAGGGAGCCGCGCTATCAATAATTCAGCTTTTGAGATCACGTTTCTGGCTTTAATTAACCAACAGCCTCTTCGGCCATCCCTGCCAAGCCTGCTGAACTCCAGACCCTGAAGGGCGGTGGGGGCCAAGGGGTAGGCTTCTTGCCTCTGTTCTGCCAGGAGCTGCTTTGTGACCCTCTCTGGACCAGTAGGTGGTCACAGCGGACATCTCATTGGCCACCTGAGCCACACACCCTCAGCACCAAGCGCAGGTCCTTGAAGGGGTCACCCTGAGTTCTCAGAAGTGGTGTTCCGAAGAGGGCATTAGAACCAATCTTTCCCTGATCACCTTCTTTGCATCAGACACTGAAGGCGCTACGTACCCTTTCATAAAACCCTCCCAGCAACGCTGGGAGGTGGCATCCGACCCACTGTACAGATGCGGAAATGGGCTCAGAGGGAGAAGTCACAGGTCTGAGGTCACAGAGCATGCTGGCACCGAAGCCCAGCTCCCCCAGGTGGCACCTACCTGTTGTGATTGTCTTTGGTTCATAGGTGGGATGGTGGTGGGCAGCTAAAAAGACAGGGAGTCCGTGAGAAGCCAGCTCTCCTGCCCCTTGACTCCCATCAAGCCCCCAACTTGGGCCAACAGCTGGACTTCTGGCTCGGGTCAGGGCCTCTGGCCTCAGTCCAGACTCACCCAACACACTTTCAAGCCTTTCTTCACACAGTTCCCTCCACCAGTGCCCTCTCTCCATCACGACCTTTAAAAGTCATCTCTGATGCCACCTCCTCCAGAAAGCCCTCCCCTGTTCCCTCCTGAACTTCCAAAGTCCTCACTATGCTTTAAATTAGAGAAGCTAACTCCCCCCACCACCCACGCCAGTCCTGTATCCTCCACCTGCAGCCATTCCAGAGAGGGGAAGAGAGTTCTGGGCGAACTAAAAGCAGAACTGAAATTGGACCCAGGTGTTTGCCAGCATGGGCCTCTCCCTGGGAGAGAGACGGATTCCTCCTGGATGGCAGACTTTGGCTGGGGGCACCTCAGTCCTGTCTCCCCAACTTGGATTAGGCCAGTGGGAGCCCCCCTACCTGGACATGACTCTGAGTGGTTGTAGACAGAGCAACCTTCCTTGACCACCTCAGCTTGGTCCATACAGTGTCCTAGTGGGAGAAGGTGAAAGGGAGCGGTTTGGGGAGAGGGGCCAAGGCACCGGGGTTCAGAACCGAGGCACTGGACTCGGGGAAGGCCACATACCTGGCTCCTCGGGACGGCATTGCTCCCACACGCAGCTGGAGACGTTGTGTGCTCTGTCCCCCTCCACACAATGTTCGCAGAGCTTCAGCTCTTTACAGGCCCCTGGGACAGCCGGCCAGACATTCATCCGGAGCAGGGCTCCCCGCCCAAAGCCTCGAGCTCCTTTACCTGGTAGAGGGGTGGAAGCAACCCCTTGAATAGGAACTGAAGCCCCTTTCTCCACTGCAGTGGCTCTCACCCTCTGCACACATGCACACTCACCTGGATCCCCTAATCCCTGCTACACTCCCGGAGTTTCCACAGACACAGTTAAGACACACCTAGGGCCTCCCTGATATTCACCCAGAGTCCTTTCCCTTTGCGTATACCTGGGGCTCCCAGATACATCTGAAGCTGCCTCCCCCATACACACCTGAAGCTCCTTACTATATACACAGCCAGAGCCGCCTTTACCCACCCCTGGAGCCCTGCATACTATGGAAAGTCCCGTTCTGCTCCCCCACCACCCCTTCCAGCCGACTGCTCCTGGACTGGGTGAAGGGCACGCTCCGCCTGCCCCGGCTCCTAACCAGACCCTGGCCAGCATTACCAGCCACAACGAGCTGGGCACACAGGAGGAGGCAGCAACAGCCGCCACAGAGCGCAGCCCGTAAGGCTCGGGGTCCCGGCAAGGCCATGGGCGCGGGGGCGGGGACTGGGGGTCCGCGGAGAGCTGGTGTCCCGCGTCCCTTCTGGACTCCGCTCCGCCAGGGTGTGGGAAAGAGACTGGACCGAAGGGGCGGGCGAGGTGGGCGGGGCTGTGACGTACAAGAATGGGCGGGGCCTGGTGGTCGGGGGAGACCAGATAGGGCGTGGTTGGTGGGCGCGGTCAGGTGGGGCCGGGTCGGGTGGTCTGGGGCGGGGCTCTGACAAAAGGAGGCGGAGTCCAGGTCTAGTAGGGACCTGGTCCCAGGGAACCCCCAGCGGCAGTTTCAAGGAACCTGTTGAGTAGCAAGTTATCCCCACCTCACCGGTGAGGAAACTGAGGTTCAGAAAATATGAATGACTAGTTAGAGGTCACAGAGTTAATGGCAAAATCTGGATTTGAAGCAAGGTCACTTTCCTCCCTCCCGGGCTCAGCACAGATGGGGGCCTAGTCAAGTGCCCCCTCCAGCCAGGCCTCAGGACGGCTGACCAGCTTCAGCTGGGCCCTAGGTGCTGGCCGCCCACCTGGCTTCAATCTTTGCACCCTCCTCTCTTCTGTCCCTCAGCCCACCATGTCTGCCTCCAACCCACAACATCTTCTGATTGTCACCACTCTCATTGTTACTGGGGCAACTGAAACTTTTCACAGCTTTCCCTCCCGCCTCAGCAACCGCCTGACACCCACCTCTTCTGTTCTTCTCCCACTACAGCCACTTCTCAGGTTCCTTAGAGGGTGCCTCCTCTTCCTCTTTCCCCTCCTCCTTTCCTCTTCCCCTCCCTTCCTGCCCCCTCCGCCTCTCCTTTTCCTCCTCCCCATCTTCATCACTAATGGCCCAGTTCAGTCCTGAGCCCCATTCCACCTCTCTTGGGGTCAGCTCTGTCATTCCTCTGCCTTCAGTTCCCATTTGAAAGCCAACAAGTATCTCTCCATCTCCAGTGTAGTGCGCCCTCCCTAGCTGCCACACCTGTAACTAATAATACATAGCGAACACTCATCGGCCCCTTCTGATTCGCAGGATGTGCATTCTACTAAGAGCTTCTAGTTGCAGCTTCTCGTCGAATGTCCACACTGCCCTCTAGGTATGGGTTTTGTCATCCCCAAATTGCAGGTTTCAGGAGTAACTTCATGCCCTGACTTGTGTGGCTCAGTGGGCTGAGCATCATCGCCCAAACCAAAAGGTCTCCGGTTCCCAGTCAGGGCACATGCCTGGATTGTAGGCCAAGTCCCTGGCTGGGGGCATGTGAGAGGCAGGCACCAATGTTTCTCTAGCACACTGATGTTTCTCTCCCTCTTCCCCCCCCCCTTCCCCTCTCTCTGAAAATAAATAAAATCTTTCAAAAGAAGAAGAAGAAACATCATCTGCTTAGGAGCACACAGTTACAACAGAGAAGGGGAAGGATGTAGCCCAGGATCCAATGAGGCCAGAGGCTAATCTCCCCTCTGCTGTTCCTCCTTTGGACCTATCTGATTCCTGGGCACCTCCACCTGAGTGTCCCTCGGGCCCTCAAACTGCTTGGTCCCTCTTCCCCACCCAGGAAGGCCCCTTCATCCTCTGTGTCACCCAATTGGATACCGGGATCTCTCCCCACCCCCTTTCTTTGTCTCCCAAATTAAAATCCTGCAGATTCTGCTTGTACATGTCTCCTCGGTCCTGCTCCCTCGTCTTTGCTGGCCTCACTGCCTCTCAGTCCCCAGGCCCCCACTCAAGTTGGCCCTCACAGTGCAGGGCTCTGCTGAACCACGTTAATAATGGACGAATAGGGCCCCAGAACCCTTTGACTTCCAGCTCTACAAGTCTCTTCAGCATGTCTCGGACTCACCCCAGCACCCTCGTACCCTCCAAGAAGTTCTAACAGCCTCTCCCCCAACACAACTTGCCTTGTATACCTCCTTGCCTTTATCCTATAGCTGTTCTGTCACCTGGAGGGTCCTCTTTCTGTTACCAGACAGAAGCCTGGCCCTGAACGGGTCTGCCTAGGGCCAACTGTAGTGAGCAGGATCTTGACCTGTGTAGGAAAGATTTCACAACATGAGTCCAGGGCCTATGAAGATGCATTTATTAGAGCTGGGGACAGTGAAACAAGAGGGGCTTAGCACAGAGGGAGTAACGGGAGAGCCAGGGCTGGGCTGCCTTGGCTCACTGGGAGGTCAGAGCAAAGGGGGCCTTGGAGACAGGTGCAGGGGATCGTCCTGGGACAAGGGGCCAGGTGCCCATTGCCTTAGCGTTTAGGAGACGCGTGCCTGTGGGGGAGAAGGGAAAGGGAATGGCACAGGCTGTTCCCCAGAGGGAGAGCATGCCCGCTGTTTTTTTTTTTGTTTGTTTTGTTTTTTTGGTCTTGAGGCTTTTCTCTCTTTCTTGCAGAGAGAAGTCTTAGAAGAGGTCTCAGGGAAGGCTTTCAGTAGAATAGTCATCAGTTCCCAAGGTGTGCCCTTTTAGGGTTGTGGTCTCCGCTGATTGGTCAGTGGCAGGGCAGGGGGTCTTTAGTCATTTCAGTTGGCTCTGGCATCTCCCACCTGGTTTAGTTGCTTTTCTGGGCTTGGAGCTGAAACACAACTGAGGCCTGGATGCTCTCTCCAGGGAGCAAAGGCCGGGGGAGGAGAGGTTGCCCTGGGGGCCAGGCCCTTGTTTTCCCAGTTCTGCCCCCTGCCAGGTACTGGGGCCTTCCGCCCTGGTGACCATCTGCACCTGCTGTAAGTTGTTCGAACATCGTGTTCAGCTCTCTGTCTCAGTTTCCCTGTCCACTAGCCAAGGACTTTTCCTAGCTTCTCATTTCTCCCCTGACTCCATCTGTCCGACAAACTAATCCTTCGTGACACCACACTAAAGGGCCACCTCCTGCAGGAAGCCCTCTGTCACTGTCTCAGAGCAAGGCTGAGCTGCCACGGCACTTGTCTCAGCTGGTGGATCCGAAGCCATCTGCTTTCTCGCAGCAGAGCCCTCCCCTCCTCACCATCTCTTGTCTGGGTGACTGCAGGGTTCCTGGTCACCATCCTGCTTCTGCTCCCACTTCGGTCTGCTTCCCTCTCAGCAAACCTTTGAAAATGGAAGTCAAGTCATAGGACTCTCCTGCTTAAGCCCCCAGTGGCTCCCATCTCTCTGCTTTCCATGACTTACACAATCTGGCCCCCGCTGACCTCTCCGAGCTCAGTTCCCGCCCCTTTGGCTCCAGTCTCCGCTCTGCTCCTCAAACACATTGACTCTGCCTCCTTGGAGACTGTGCACTTCCCACGCCCCTTCCTTGAAACTCTCCTACTCTCCCTTCGAATGCCTCACCCCATGGCCTCCCTCCTTAAAAGGGGTCTCCTGGTTATTCTGCGTCATGATACCTTCTTTTTCCTTCAGAACGTGTATCAGATTACTCTTTTGTTTCCTAGAGGCTGCACGTTCCATGAAGGCAGAAGCAATGTTTGTCTTCTTCCACAGTTAACTCGCTGTACACACAGGGCTAAGTAGGTGTTTATTAAATAGCCATACCAGATGCGGTCGTGACTGTCTGTGCACATGTTCGTCTGGCTCACTGGTCTGTGAGCCCCTCCAGGGCTCCCGCTCAATAACACATTAAATGTCTATTTTTGATTATTCATCTCTCCCCATTCAAATGGAAGCTCTACGAAGACGGATTTTTGCTCATCACTGTATTCTCTGTGCCTAGAACAATACCTGGAAAATAGCAGTTGCTCAACAAATGTTTACTGAATGCTGCAGGGCAGGAAGGTGGCCAGATTCTCTCTCCATCCATAGCACCCACTCAGATCCAAGCCCCGGAGAACTCTCAGTGAATATGAGCGGAATGAGCAACGGGTGTGTGCTAAGAAGGTGTGCGCTGATGGTGCACGGGCTTCTGGGGCTTGGACAAGGAGTTTGTGTGGATCTTATCTGTGTCTCACACACACAAACCTCCCTTGAGAGCCTACCAGGGGTGTCCAACCTTTTGGCGTCTCTGAGCCACACTGGAAGAAGAATTGTCTTGGGCCACACATTAAATACATTGTGACACGTGACCACATAAAAAAATCTCATCATGTTTTAAGTACATTTACGATTTTGTGTTGGGCCGCATTCACAGCCATCCGGGCGGCCCCCAGTCTGCGGGTTGGACACCCCTGGCCCTGGATCTACAGGAAAGAAGTCTTACCTGAAGTGATTGCTCACAGCCATCTGGTGGTCACCTAGGGAAGTGCAGGTATTGTCAGTGCTGGGATGATGGTGACTTCTACGCTTGAGTGGGAAAGCTCACTGGTTTTGGTTACAAATAGCTCTGGCTTCAGATCCCAGTTCTGTCACTTACTGTGTGATTTGGGGCAACACTTTCTGCTTCTCCGGGCTTCACCTATGATGTTGGAATGCAGGGCTGTTGTAAGCACTGGGCTCTGGTTTGGGACCTGTAGGAGGGACTGGGGAGGGTGTTGATGGTGGGGAGAAGCAAGGAGGCAGGGCAGAGGGCACGAGTTCGAGCAAGAAGGAAGGGCTGCTCCTTCCTCTAGAAAGCAAATCTTTGGGGAGGAGAGGCCTGGCTGGCAGTGAGGGCCTCAGCTGCCCTGCTGGCATGGGGTAATCTTGGGGCATGAGAGTGCGTGTGTGAAAATCCACAGGCTCGCTGAGTGTCTTGGATCTCAGGGTTTCTCAGGGTTAGAAATATCACTGCGCTCTTTTCCTCCCTGGCTGCCTGAGAACTGACCCCCACCACCAACGACAGAGTCACTATCTAGATCAGGAAGTTCTAGAAACATGGTCTTCGATGTCCTTCCCCCTGGGAAGGCAGCAGTACCTGAGACAGAAATTTGGGACAAACTAGCCAAAATGTACAAGACCGCACCAGATGTCATCTTTATATTTAGAGTCAGAACTCATTTTGGTGGTGGTAAAAAAAAAATGGCCTTGACATAATTTGCGATTCCTTCATTTATGTAAAGAAAAATGAACCCAAACACAAGCTTGCAACCATGGCCTGTATGAGGAGAAAAAGACCTCAAGAAAATGGCAAATGGAACGCACGAACAGAAAGAAGACTGTCAGGGCTACAGGAAAGGCCGATGTTGGTGCAAAAAGAAGTGAAGACTCTGCAATGACTTCATCTGTGGTAATTGTGCAGATTTTTTGTGAGATCATTAATAAACTATTAAAACATTTCAAAAACTCACTGCTACTTGAAACAGCAGAAGAAAGTCTACTGTACACCTGTTTCGTGCCAGCCCCCCAGCAGCTCTCACCCGTCTCGGAGACCAGCTGGACAGCTGTTGGGACCCAGCTCTGACTGGGGAGAAAGTGGGTTCCTAAGTCTAGTGCACCAACGCCCCTGTATTCTCTCTCCTTGACACCGCCCCCCTTCCTTTACACCATGGGTATTACTATTCCTTGTTTTCCTTCTCTTTCCATAGATGTTGCCTTTTTAGTTTAATTATCCAGTCAACTGATATTTGTCAAACATCTACTACATGCCAGGCACCGTAGGAGAGTGCTGATCTAGGAGAGAGCTCAGGGGAGCCTGCTTCGGAGGAAGTAACTTAGGTGCAGAGACCTTAATGAAGTGAAGGGTTCTGTGGTAGACAGAACAGCCAGTGCAAAGGTCCAGGGACAGGAACACTGTCATCCACAGTCTGTGCCCTTAATGCTGGGGTCCCCTGATGCCCTTCACTCTCTGCTCCCTCCCCTAAGCGATGCCATATAGCCTAGAACCTCAGTTACTCCCTGTGTACCTCTGCCTCCTGGGTGTCCTCCTGTCAGACACACCATCGGCAGCCCACACAGCCAGTGCTGACGACATGCCAGGCCCCTCCCAACAATCCTGTGAGGTAGATACTAACATTATCCCTTTCTTACTGATGAGAAAACAGGCACAAAGGGTGTAAGAAACCCACCCAAAGTCACACGGCTAGGAAGCGGAGGAATTGGGGTTTGAGTCCAATCTACACTCCTGACTGCTTCCATCTGCTAAGCACCCTAAACTCACTGTATCCAACCTAAAGTGGCTTATCTTCCTTAGCCCGGTCCTCTCCTCTTCCCGTGTACCCCGCCACTAGCTGGTCAACTCCTTCCTCCTTCCCCACACTGACTGTGGGAACTGCAGTGGTGTGTGTTCAGGGAGAAGTCAGGTGGGGCCTGGGGACCTGGGTCCCTCCGGTTTCCTAGCCCGATCCCTGCCCCCTGCCCCCTGCCCCCATTCCACAGCGCCTGGGAGATGCCAATGAGGATCAAAGCTAGAGACAGGGAGGAAGGGCAGCCCGCTCCTCTCCCCCAGGACTGGCCACATCTGACCCATCTGGAGAAACCTGGACCTAAGGACAGACCGGGTTGGGGAGATGGAGCTCCGTCTCCATGCCCTACCTGCCAGATTGTCTGCGATGGGAAGTTGAGAGGGGCCTGCCCTGGGGGTGAGCTGCCAGGTTTTCTGCTTCCAAGTTCTTCCTGGCTTCCCGTCTCCAGCTGCTTCGGGGAAGTGACCCCCATATCCACGCACGCTGCCGGCTTTCCATATCCTTGAATAAATAATTCAGGTTTTGAAATCTGGCCAGGCTCCACCTCCCCACGCTGTGAGGGTGCCATCAGGCTGCCATGAGTGAGGTCACCTAGCTGCTTATCCCAGCCGCTGCATCACAAAGACCTGCCCTGGCAGCAACTACCTGCCTGGTCACCATCAGTTTAGACTCTCCACCCTGTCCCTTCACACTGGGGCCCTCTCCCCACAGCCACCTGGTATCTCTCTATTCAGGACCCCACAGTCCTTGTCACTTAGGTAGCTTTGTCACCTCAGTACCTCAGCACTTGTGGCAGGGTTATGGTGACTTGACATCCCATTACCTGCACAATCCATCTTCCCTTGCCACTACCTCTGCCAGCCTGGGATCTCCGAATCCCATCATGCCACAGAGTCACTCTCACATTGGTATGGTTGCCCTAAGGGCTCCCCTCTCTGCGTCAGCGTCCCTCAGCCACCATCCCCCAAGATCCTGTCACCATACTCATACCGTCACTGCCACCCACCTCCCTGCTCCCTTGTGTCCCTGTCACCACTACCTCAGAGCTCTGTCATCTTCACCAGGGACACCCATTCAGCCCCATCACTTGATCTCCATCACCCGAATTTCATCAGCCTGTCTTTACCACTCGAGGGTCCCACCACCCCATAGCTT
>PVKM010044842.1:0-12122 GCA_004027735.1 Carollia perspicillata | reverse complement strand
TGCACACTTACCATTTGCAGTTGTAGAAAGTATGGGTTATGTACAAGTGGACAACAAAAACCACTGCTACTTTGTAAAACTCCAGGAATGCTCATTTGTACAAATATGGAGGGTCTGCGAGGACAGACCCCTACTAGGCACTGCGAACTGTGCAGGTGCGGCAAATGAGAGAAAATGGGCTTTAGGGACATGGGCCCAGAGAGTAAGCTGCTCAGTGTTCAAGGGACCCACGGTGCCAAAGACACAGATGTTATGGAGAACGCCCATTCGGGGAAAGGAAGAAGAAATGACGCAGATGTTTGTGTGGCGAGTAAAGGAGAAAGAAGCCATACTGAAAGAAGCTGAAAGAGAGGTACGGGCTGAATTTGAGCACCTTAAAAGAGTTCACCAGGAAGAGACAATGAAGCTTGAAGAAAAGAGAAGACTTTTGGAAGAAAAATAGTCTCTTTCTCTAAAAACAAAGCTACTTCCAAGGTATACCAAAACCAGACCTTTATAGCAGTTGACGGGAACCTGAAGGACAAGGACCATAAGAACTTCAATTTTATGTAAAAAAAAAAAAAAAAAAGTTTCCGGATAACAGAAGGTCATCTCAAGCAAAAGTTATTAAAACGTTAGAAGTATCTTGCTGTTTTTACTTGCTATATCGCTTATTCCGTATCTGGCAAGTGGTCAGTTACTGCCATTCATGGGAAAATACTTTTAAATATAAGGTCAGTGCATAAGCCAGAGTGGGTGATGTAACATACCCACTGCGGCTGGAAGTTTCTAAGGTGCTGGTTTGTCATGAATCTGGATCATTTCTCCTGCTGCCCGCTGATGGTCGCTCTGCAGAGTGTGGTGCCACGGAGCAGTGTCAGCACCACTGAGAACACCAGACTCATCCATGTTGTGGCTGTCCAGTAGCTTTTATATTCCAAGGTGAACTTTTCTTGTACGTAATAAAGATAAAATTTGGGGAATATGTTTTAAAATGTATTATGTACCTGGAACTCTAACTTCTCAATAGTCTTATGGGACTTCTTTATTTTTTATGTAAATACCCAGTTGATAACATGATCCTAAGCTTTTGTACCAAATTTTATATAACATGATGGCTTTCCATGCTTCAGTACGCCTTACTGTGGTTGAAGAAACAAAATATGTTTAAAAGTAAAAACATCCAAGTATGTAAGCCGTTTTTCTAGTGATAAGTACTTTTGAACCTAGGTGTCATCACAATATTTTCATTATGATGTATTATTTTTTAAAGAAATTATTTTTACTTTTTCTTAGAGAGAGTAGAAGGGAAGGCAAAAGAGAGAGAGAGAAAGATCAATGTGTGGTTGCCTCTTGTGCGTCCCATACTGGGGACCTGGCCTGCAACCCAGGCATGTACCCTGACTGGGAATCGAACAGCGATCCTTTGGTTTGCAGGCCAGTGCTCAATCTACTTGGCCATGCCAGCCAGGCTCATTATGATGTATTATATAGTTGATGCTGAAAACTCTGTCTTCCAGGGGGAAAAATAATAAGATTGAGCCATATTATTAACAATATTTCTGAAGAAAATAGCTAGAAACATCTGAATGTTAAAGATATAAAAATTTAGATAATTTATATCTTAAAGGATAACTGAATACAGTGCCTCAGTAGTCTCAGAACAATTAAAGTTTTCTTAATACCCATGGGTATATAATTTTTCATTTTTTGTACTTGAATATCCTAAATATAGCTGTCATTTACTCTTGACAAATAAACTATGTCTACATATTTACTTTAAAAAACATATGATATAAGTTCATTTAAAGTACTGGTCTGGGTCTCTTGGTTTAATCAAGTTTCTGCCGGAAGTTAGAGCTTGTTATTTGACATATATTTGAGAGCTTGTTTGGAGGTTCTAGCAGGGGAGCACAACTACTTGACTGCGGGCCAGTCCTCTCCTCTAGTTGGGAAGGTCATCCTCTTCAACCAAGTGCACAGCTTTGGGAGGGATGCGCACAGAATGGTGAGGGAGGGAGGGGATACCTGTGTAGCCAGCCAGATCAGCCAAATCAAACCTGGCAACCAATGGTGTAACAGATGTCACAGCCAGATTGCCCTTGTTATGGGAGAAACTCCCAGAAACTCGGTTCTCTTCACTGATACAGTAAAGTATTACAGGTCAGTGAGCCACTAGTGTGCAAGCAAAGTTTATTAATACTAAGTTCTAATAGGAAAGCAAAAGCAAGGGTGCCTACAGCAAGAGTGGCCAGAGGCCAGGTGGCCAGGAGCTGAGCAGCCAAAGGACAGTGGCCAGAGGCCAGCTGGCCAGGGTCTCCCCATGTGGCAAAAAGAACCAAGAAGCCAAGAGAGTGAGTCCTTTGTTCTGAGGACTTATATAGTTGGTGGGATGGGGGTGAGGGAGTTATATATTGAGTGATGGGGGTAAAGGTGGTGCCAGCTTTCCCAGGAAACATGACTACCCAAACACAGGTTTGTGTGGGGGTCTGTTAGTCTGAATCCCTACCTTGCTCTAGACTCTATTTATTCATTTCGTACATGATGAGAGACAGGCAGTTAACCAAAGTTGGTTTATGGGTTTTTTTCCTTGAGTTCTGTAGTTCCCCTCCCCTTCTCCCTTCCAGGCCTGGGGATGAATACACAGTCTCAAGGTTCTCCTTTTCCCAGATAGTGGAGATGATACACACAGACTTTCAAGGGCTCCCCCATTCCTGCACTATCATAGTTTCACCTGCTATTTGGCATGTCTGCCTGCTTTATTGGACCAGGCTCAGGGTTACTGGGTCAGCGTGTAAGCTTTTGCTTTTAGCCTGCTGTATTAAGTTCTTTGCTAGATTGAAGTGATGAGGTCCCTGCCTTTGTTTCCCCTCTGGCCACTCATGCTACCATAATACCCTCACATCCTGATATATATTTGATACATGCTCTTCACATCTCAGATTTAGCTCTAGGTTATATTTTATTATGTGGACTTAAATTTTTTTCATAGTATTAAATAATTAACTAAAGAAATAAATTTAACCATTAACCAGAAATATGAAAAGAGGGTTTTGTTCATATATTTAGCAAAAATAAATGATACAAATAATTGGAGTCAGTGGGAGAGTAACTCTATCCAACTAATTGGTCAGTTTTACATTTTGACCATAAGTTTATTTTGTCAGACTCTAAGGAGACCAACCACCATCATAAAAAAAAAGTACTGACATGATAAAACTATTTTATTTTTCTAAAACAGCCATATCATATAGTCTGGATTATGTATTCTATGATAAATGTATAATCACATTTTTAAAAATATATTTTATTGATTATGCTATTACAGTTGTACCATTTCCCCCCTTCATTCCCATCCTCCCTGCACACCCCCTCCCACCCACACTCCCCAGCTTTAGTTCATGTCCATGTGTCGTAAGTTCTTTAGCTTCTACATTTCCCACACTACTCTTGCCCTCTCCCTGTCTATTTTCTCCCCACCGTCTATGCTACTTATTCTCTGTACCTTCTCCCCACCCTCTCCTCCCACTCCCCTGTTGCTAACCTTCCATGTGACCTCCATTTCTGTGGCTCTGCTCCTGTTTTAGGTGTCCACTTAGTCTGCTATTGTTTTAGGTGTGGTTGTTAATAACTGTGAGTTTGCTGTCATTTTACTCTTCATATATTTTATCTTCTTTTTCTTAGATAAATCCCTTTAACATTTCATATAATAAGGGATTGGTAATGATGAACTCCTTGAACTTGACCTTATCTGAGAAGCATTTTATCTGCCCTTCCATTCTAAATGAAAGTTTTGCTGGATAGAGCAGTCTTGGATGTAGGTCCTTGTGTTTCATGACTTGGAATAGTTCTTTCCAGCCCCTTCTTGCCTGGAAGGTCTCTTTTGAGAAATCAGCTGACAGTCTGATGGGAACTCCTTTGTAGGTGACTGTCCCCTTATCTCTTGCTGCTTCTAGAAGTCTCTCCTTCATTTTAATCTTGGCTAATGTAATGATGATGTGCCTTGGTGTGTTTCTCCTTGGATCCACCTTCTTTGGGACTCTCTGAGCTTCCTGGACTTCCTGGAAATCTATTTCCTTTGCCAGATTGGGGAAGTTCTCCTTTACTATTTGTTCAAATAAGTTTTACACTTGTTGCTCTTCCTCTTCCCCTTCTGGTAGCCCTATAATTTGGATGTTGGAACATTTAAAGATGTCCTGGAGGTTCCTAAGCCTCTCATTTTTTTGAATTCTTGTTTCTTCATCCTTTTCTGTTTGGTTGTTCCTTTCTTCCTTCTGGTCCACTTTGTTGATTTGAGTCCCAGTTCTCTTCCAATCACTACTGGTTCCCTGTGCATTTTCCTTTATTTCACTTAGCGTAGCCTTTATTCGTTCATCTAATTTGCAACCCAAATCAACCAGTTCTGTCAGCATCCTGATCATCAGTACTTTTGAACTGTGCATCTGATAGGTTGGCTATCTCTTGCTTGCTTAAAAGTATTGGCTCTGGGGCTCTGAGCTGTTCTTCTGTTTGAGTCATTTTTGGTCAGGTGGCGCCTGTTACGTATGGACGGCAGACCCTTAGGTGTTTACCAGGGTGTGGCAACCTAGTCGCAGGGTTGTGACGCTGTCTGTGGGGGTGGGGTCAGAGAGGGAACAACAACGCCTGTTCCTGTCTCTCTCGGATTTGCGTCCCCTCTGCTGCCTCCCATAAGCAAACTGGGCCCCCCTGGCACTGTTTCCCAGGTGGGCAAGCCTATGCACACTCCAGGATCCTGTGAGTCTCCCCAACGACCTCTCCTGTGAGGCTGGGAGCCTCTCCTGGCACCTTTTCAATCAGTGTTTTTAGGCTTTATTTCCTGTCGCTGGGATTATTTCCTGTCGCTGGGACCCTGGGCTGTGCGGTCTGTCTCACTGCCCATTCTTGCCTAGTTTATCTGCGTGTGAATGTGTGTCTGTGGTCGGCCAGCTGCCCTGTGTGCCCTGTGTGCTCTGCTCATCTCCTCCCCGTGTCTGGGGCCTGCAAGCTCCATACCTCCTACGCTTCCCTGCGCTCCTGGGTCTGCCAGCCACTGCCTCTTCCTGCTGAGTTCCCTCTCCATCAGCTGCTGACTCCACCCCTCTTACCAGTCTGGTTGAATGATTGTCGACTTCCATAGTTCAATTGTCTGTGTTCTGGTTGTATTATTGTTTGTAAATATTTGTTGTCCTTAATCTTGGTTGTGAGAGGAGGTACAGTGTTTCCACCTACGCCTCCATCTTGGCCAGAAGTTGTATAATCACATTAATGAGACTAACTAAATGATTTTAACACCATGACAACAGTACAAATAAAATATTGTTAAAATTTAATTTCATAATCATTTCAACATGAAAAACATCACCTTGGTTTCCTATTCAGTTAGAGCCCCTTAAAGAGAAGCTTTTACTTCCAGTCAAGATGGCAGCGTAGGTGAATACAACTCAACCTCCTCACACAACCACATCAAAATTACAACTAAACTACAGAAAAAACAGCATCCAGAACCACCAGAAATCAAGCTGAATAGAAGTCCTACAACTGTGGAATTGAAGAAGAAACCACATCAAGACTGGTAGGAGAGGAGGACACATGAAAACAGGCTGGTCCCTACCCACATGTGGCAGATAAAAATGGGGAGGGAGCCATGGCTGGTGTGGCTCAGTGGATTGAGTACCAGACTGCAAAGCAAAGGGTCACCAGTTTGATTCCCAGTCAGGGCACATGCCTGGGTTGTGGGCCAGGTCCCCAGTATAGGGCATGCAAGAGGCAAGCCCTGCCCCCGATTCTGTCTAAAAGTAAATAAATAAAATCTTTCTTAAAAAATGGAGAGGGATAGCTCAGAAGCAGGGGTCCCAGCCCCACCCCAGATCCCCCAGCCCAGATTTCAGTAACAGGAAGATAAATCACCATAACTTCTGGCTATAAAAAAGGGCAGATATTAAAGCCCTGGAAGACAGAAACTTCTGGAGTCCCAGGCACTTCCTCTTAAAAGGTCTGCACACAGACTTACTCAGACTCACTCCCTCTGAGCTCCAGTATGGGGGCAGCAGATTGAAAGGCACCAGAGGAAGAACTAAATTGTCCAGCATCAGGGCGAGAGCTGGGGGCCAGCTTTCTCCCAGACAGAAGTGCTGGCAAAGGCCATTTTTCCTTTTTTACCCCTATCCCCAGAGAAAGAGCAGGCAGCCACCATATGTGAGACTTCATCAACCCAGCTCATACTGTTTGTGCCACCCTGGTGATCTCAGAACTTTTGGGCCCACCCAAGCTGTTTCCAGTGGCTTTTCCATATGAATGTATGAATGTATTGTCTTGGCTCATGTTTCAGATTTTCCTAAATTCTCTCAAACAAGAAGCATCTGGCCTTAGCAAGCCCCATACCTCTTGCTAAGTGGCCCCAGGCCTAACACTAGGAGCAGCCAGCTTTGGTTCACAGCTTGGCCTAACCTGGGCACCTCCAAGCCCAGAACAAGGAGGCAGCCATCTGCAGATCACTTTGTAGCTCATCCCAGGTGGCCCTGGACAGAACACAGGTAATAACTAACTTTGGATGTGCCAGCAGCTATCAAGGCTCAACTATAAGAGGAGGGTATACACAGCCAAACAGTGGATGTACCTCAAGTACCCAGCTTGAGTGATGAGGGAGGCTGTGCCACTGGACCCTACAGGACACCTACTACATTAGTCCTTTCTACCAAGTGTGGGAGATATAGCAGCTCTACATAATACTAGAAACAAATATAAGGAGGCTGTCAACATGAGGAGACAAAGAAACAAATGGCCCAAATGAAAGCACAGACAAAACTCAAAAAAAAAAAAAAAAAGAACGAAACAAAATGGAGATAAGCAATCTACTAGATGCAGAGTTCAAAACACTGGTTATAAAGATGCTCAGGGAACTTAGCAAGAACTGCTACAATATTAAAAATATCCAATCAGAAAAGAAAAAATACACTAATTGAATTGAAATAAAGAACAATTTACAGGGAATCAACAGTGGAGTGGATGAAGCTAAGAATCAAATTAGCTATTTGGAATTATAAGGAAGCAAAAACATCCAATCAGAACAGCAAGAAGTAAAAAGAATCCAAAATAATGAAGATAGTTTAAGAGCCTCTGAGTCAGCCTCAAGCATACCAATGTTTGCATCATGGGAGTGCTAGAAGAAGAAAGATTGCAAGAAATTGAAATCATAATGATAGAAAACTTCCCTAACTTGGCGAAAGAAATACATACAAGTCCAGGAAGTGCAGAGAGTCCCAAAAAGATGAACTCAAAGAGGCCCACACCAAGACACATCATAACTAAAATGCCAAAGGTTAAAGGCAGAGAATATTAAAAGCAGCAAGAGAAAAGTAGTTAATTATCTACAAGCAAGCTCCCATAAGATTGTCAGTTGATTTCTCAAAAGAAACTTTGCAGGCAAGAAGAGATTGGCACAAAATATTCGAAGTGATGAAAAGCAAGGACCTACAACCAAGACGACTCTGCCCAGTAAAATTGTCATTTAAGAATCAAAGGACAGATAACTTCCCAGACAAGAAAAAGCTGAAGGAATTCATTATCACAAAACCAGTATTATATGAAATGTTAAAGGGTCTTCTTTAAGAAGAATATAAAAAATATGAACAATAAAGTGGCAATAAATACATATCTATCAAAAATTGAATCTAAAAAACAAAATAAACAGTCAAGCAGAACGAAGCAGCATAGATACAGAGAAAGTTTTTGTGGTTGGCAGATGGGAGGGAAGTGGTGAGATGGGCATACAAGATGACAGGACTAGGAAGTGCAAATTGGTAGTTACAGAGTAGTCGTGAGGATGTAAAGTGCAGCGTAAAATATATTGGGTTGGCCACAAAGTCTGTTTAGTTTTTTCCATAAAATAAAAGACACATTTTTCATTTTCACCAATAACTTCATCGATTTGGATATTTTGAGTATGTGGACTATCTCCTGCTATTGGCTTCTAGTGGGTAGAGGCCAGGGGTGCTGCTCAACTTCTTCCAATGCATAAGACAGCCCCACAGCAAAGAATTATTTGGCCAGAATGTCAATAATTCCAAGAAACTTTGCAGACCACTTTTGACACATTCAATCAGTCACAGCGCCTTCTCCATACACACTGCACAGATCTTTTTTTTTTTTTTTGCGTTTTTACCTTTCTTGAAATAATAAAGCATAATACACAAAAATGTTGCATATTTTCTCCCATCTTCAGTACTTAAAATGACTGCACAAAAATTCACCAATTTTGATAACTTTTTAAAAATGCACACTGATATGAAAGCTGTCACAATAGAATTTAACAAAATTGTTTTGAATGAAGTTAAAGACAACTCAGCACTACTAGAGCTATTGTACAGAAAAAACCAAATGAACATCTTGGCCAACCTAAGAGTAGCCAAAGAACATGTATGCATGGCTGACAAGCATGGACAATGATGTGGACATTGCCTGAGGGAGTGGGGGGACTGGGTGGAGGGGGGCAGGGGGAAATTGGGACAACTGTAATAGCATAAACAGGAAAATATAATTTAAAAAAAGGGGAGAGAAGCTTTTTTCCTTTTTTCAGTTTCCACAAGTTACAGAGTAAATTATCCCAAATGAAAATGTTCCTTCCATACGTGTCTTAATAAAGCCGCTGACACCTACACCAGGGTGTTCACCTCCTACAAGCCTGGGGTGAAGGTTCTCGTGCTCCTCTTTGCACAGGCTTGTGCATGTGTCAGGACCCAGGGTCAGGACTTCTAGGTGACAGTGCTGCGGCACATGTGCCGATTACACAAAGCACTACAGGCACCTCCCCACCTGCCTGAATCCTGGCCAATGTTGAATATTTCCCACCTTTTGTCTCTCTAGTTGGTATAAAGTGGTCATCTCACTGACATGAGTTTTTCATTTCATTTATTCCATTTATCATTTCTAGAAGTTCAATTTGGTTCTTAAAAAAATCTATCATACTACTTTTTCTAGTTTCCTATTTCCTGAAGATATATTCAATGTATTTCTTTAAAATAATAAATTCACTTATTTTACAATCTGTATCAGACAGCTCCATATCTAAAGTCTTTAGATTGGGTTATTAGGAAAAGTTTTTGAGCCCTTCTTCAAGCACATTTTTTGGAAAAAGTTAGAATATTATCCCCAAACCTGACTAACTGTGCCAGGGAGAACTTTCCAGCACTCTGGTGGCACCCACATGTACCCACACTATCCCCTATCCCCTGGGGCACACAGCTGCTGATGGCCACACTCTGTGCCACCCCTGCCCCCAGGTGGCAGATTTGGAGTCTGGGAGCCCCTGAAATTAGGCTTCTGAGGCAGTGGGCTGGAGCCTAATTTCCTTGAGTCTCAAGTTATCTTTGACTTGAGACACAAGGAAATTGTGTCTCATATGCTGGTCATTATATTTGAAAAATCATTTATAGAAATAATTTGAAGGCAAGAATGAAGGTAATTTCCTCCACAGAGAATTTGTGTTTGCTTCTCGCAGGAGCCTGGGAGCATTGTCCATGCTGAGTTACCCAGGTCAAGGCTTGGGAATCCCTCGGTCACCCAGGCAGAGGGAGGCTGTAATGCTGGCAGGTTGATCCACTTCTAGTTTGCCCTCATCCTGGTTTACTAGGGGCAGTGGGTCTCCTGGAAGACTTCCCATCTTCCTTTGGGCAGGCTGTGGGCTGTGATGGAGAACTAGTCATCTGAAGAGACCATGAAAAGGTGACTTCACTCTCTCCTGTTGGGCAGAAGATGTGAAGGAGGGGCCCTATCTTCCCCCTCCTTGGTTCCTGTGACCTATAGGGTGATGCTGTCCCGTCCTGTCAGTTTTATACAGAGGATGTCGTCAACATTTTTCCCAGCTTATTTCTTGTTTTCAGCAGGAGGGTTGCTGAAGAGTGTTCTTGCTATTCCCGGGAAGAGACGTCCTGTTGTTTTAATGTGCACTTCTTTGATTAGTGGTGAATCCCAGCACCTCTTCTTACAGGGGCAGCATTTCACATTTCCTCTCACGTGAAATGCCGATGTGTTCCCTGTGCACTCTTGGCGGTTCCCTGCTTTTCTCTGGTTGATTTGCAGGTGTTCCTTAAATACTCTAGCTACAAATTCCGTGTTCATTTCATATAATGTCTTTTCCTAGTCTTTTATCCATCCAGTCAGTGCTTTTATAGTGATCTTTACTGAACATAAAACCTTGATTTTGATGCAGGCAAATTCAGCACATTTTTCTCCTCTGGAAAGTTGGAAATGTGTCGATATCGCCCTTAATAACAGCTCTGACAAAGCCCGTTCTTCCAGCACCATTTGACCCGCACAAAGCAGCGAGCCTCTTACGACCTCTGTTGTCCACCAGGCTGTGTTTTCACAGGCTGCTCCGTTTATCAGATCCTGATAAAAAACACAAGTCCCTTGTATGTCTTGCTGCTAAACATATACCTTCTCCTTCCATGCTTATGAAGTTGTTTTAGATCTTCAGGCAGAGTGCAGATCTGTTATTCTTCATCTTCCTTCAGCCCGCCATGCCAGTCTCCTAAGTTACTCTTGGACACTGATTCTGTCATCCAACACTTTGGCTGTCCCAGTGTTTGCCACCTGGAGCTTGGATGGATAATATGTCATCCCTCCATTCTCCTGCCCAAGTAACTGGTAAGATGTGGGGCGTGAAAGGACTAAGGCCAGAGCCCTGGACTGTGTCCTGGGCTAGAGGTAGACACTGACAAATTAGGGAGAACATTCCACCAAACATTCTTCTTTTTAGGCCGGACTGATCTCTGCTCTGTGTGAATGCATTCCCTAGGAATGCATGCAGCTCCCCTTCATAACTGTTTTTTAAATTATTTGTTCACAAGTTGCTGCCAGCGTCAGTGTAGCACTGCTCCTCAAAAGTCTGGGAGGCAAGTTCTCCCTGCCGTGATGGAGTTTATCAGGACCAGTTCATTCAAGAACATGAGCTGATAGTTCTCATCGTTTATCCAAGGAGGGATTTTCCCTTCACCCAGCAATTCAGGGGAGCCTGGGAAAGCCCTCTTTCAGGATCCACTGCCTGAGGTGGCAACACATTTTTTCTCCTGTCCAGTTCATGAATCATAAAAATCATTTAGCAGGTCATGACCAGCACTTCCTTTTACATGAAATGTAATAAATCTAATTTAAATATTAGAGCGCACACAGAGGTAATAAGTGCGCACACATCTACATGTGCTGGGCTAAGATCTAAAGTACCTCTCTTACTGCGGGTCTTAGTCAAGCTGACGTGGTGATCACATTCACCCTCCTGAGTCAGCTACAACCCGGTTCAGCTGTGTGACTTGGGGCACACGCTCAACATACGAGAATTTTCTCCACAAGACAAGGTGGTGATACCTATCTCCTTGGGTCATTATGAGGATTAAATGAAATAGTAAGTGCAAATTGCCTAGTTCAGCACCTGGAACGTAACACATTGGGATGATGTGGTTATTTTCTAGCTTTCAAGGCGTGCACGCATGGCCTGTTCCTTTGTCATTCCCAGTGCTATGAATCGCACTTCTGATTCTCTATTCTCCATTCTCTATTCAGTACTTTGGAGAAGCAAGTCTGTGGCTTTCTAGCAATCCTGGATTTTATGGATATTCTTTCTCCATCTCAGGGGGTTTCAAGGCTCATTAACCTGTTTTTCCCACTGCTGGATACCAGTGTCACCTTCAGTTTGGGGACAGATCTGTGTGCCCAGCCCCTCACACCCACCCCACACTGGGATATGGGGCTCCCTGATCCCTCTGGTTATTAAAGTGGGGGTGAGGGAAGGGTTCTTTTTTTAAAGTACGTTCTGACAGATGATAGATCCAAATTGCCAGATGTGTTAACATTTGTCCATTTCTAAACCATCTTTAAAGAGAATCATATACATGGTCCCACCATGGTCAACCATCGTCCCACAGAACAACCATGGCATCTGGATTCATATTTTCACCTATAAAGAGCTGGTAATGTTTGAAATTAGCAATGACATGCTCACTTTGTTCTGCAGCCCCTGTCCTACAAGGCTTTACTCTTTCTGGTCTTGACTCTTCACGTTTCCCTTTGATTGATTTCATGTAATCTTTGATGTACTTCTTTATCTTTGTAATTGTTTAATATATTTATGGATTTTAGAGATAGAGGGG
>PVKM010044841.1:0-12122 GCA_004027735.1 Carollia perspicillata | reverse complement strand
GGCCAGAGCAGAGACCAAATGCTGAAATGGCCCCACACCTTCCTGTAGCTGAAGTGGTCAGGCAAAACCCAATCCAGTTAAAGAGGAACACCGTGATCTGTTGTACTGACAGTCTTAACACAGCAAACCAAGGTGAAGAGCCACTTGACAGAAAGCACAGAGTTACAGTACCTTAGGGATCATCTCAAGAGTTCCAAGTTAATTCTTAACATTTAGTTCCAAAGTAAACACATATCTTACAAATTGCAAAGTAATGCCAATAAACAGCATATCTTACAAACTCCAAAGTCAAAATCCTCCTGACTCACAAAGCCCTCATTTCTTCCAGGAACCAAAGGGATAGTGGCTTCAGCCTTGGTTCTCTTGTCTTCATCGTCCCAAGATTTGGGAGTGGGGCCGTCTCTGACCAGGAATGGCTCTCTTCTATTGAACTGTTAGAGGATTTATGGAGTTTTTACTTAAGTTTCTACACATTCAATTTCCCACAGTCTTGAGTGTTCACTGGGGGAGGAAACCACAATGCTAATTATTATCAGGATGCTGAGGACAGCTGCAGCGTCTCAGGATTTTCTATCCTATCTCCTGCCTCAACTACACAGGCCCAACCTGATAATCCAGGATAATCTTCCCTTCACAAGGCCATCTGATTAGCAACCTTGATTCCATCTGCATCCTTAATCCCCCTTTGCCACGTAACCTAGCAGATAGTCACAGGTGCCAGGGGTTTGGACATGGACATCTTTGGGAGCCATTACTGTACCCATCACGCTCCTCATGCCTTTCATTTGGTTTTTACATGCCATGACAATTCTTTAAATGAACATTTGCACAGAGACCCAATGAATAAAGCAAATTGAAAAGAAATTGATTTTGCTGAAGCAGAAAAAATGGGGCTATAGCTGACCATCTTTCATTAGCCCTCAGGTCACTGCCAGAGAACCTAGGCTACTCCACAGAGCACAGCTGGAAATTACCAGGCACCGTGAAGCCCAAAGCCTAACTTTGATGTTCAAGGCCTCAACTAGCCTTTCCGGTTTTATCCTCTGCCAGCAGGACAACAAACCTGAGCCCCACATCTGGGCCAGGCTCTGAAGAGGGCAGGAGGGACACCTGGATTCATAGTTCCTGCCCCCAGGAAGCTCAGAGCCTGATGAGGGAGGGGGACAGACAACTAAACAGGCCACTTCAGCCTACCTGGGGGATTATGAAGGGCACAGAGAGCAGAGAGGAGAGGTGCTTGGGGAAGCTTCCTGAAAGTGTAACGGCTTTGTGGAGTGAGCAAGGCAGAGAAAGGTGGGGATAATCTTTAATGCAGGATGATAAGGGGAAAAATGCTTCTCTCTCTCTCTCTTTATCTCTCAATATTAGATATATTTTCTATACACACAATACATTTACTATATAGGTTTATATTATATATTAAAGTATACAAAGCACATATATTCTTTATAGTACACATAATAAAGAATATATCTATTACAACTTTTCTGATTTCATGCATCTGTATGTTATTTATGACTACACACATATGCAGTAAATAAAAACAGGAATTTAAGGAGCCATCTTTGGGAGAGTGAAAGGGAAGAGTACACTTTACATTTGTTAGGTCTTATTTCTCAAGATCAGTGACGGGTATGTGGCTATTTATATATTCACTCTCTAGTGTTTTTAAAATGTATTGCATACTTATTTTAAAAAAGAACGGAAAGTGGGAAATGTTTTCCAGGCAGAAGCATCAGCTTGAGCAAAAGCCGAGAAATGAAATAGCAAGCATACTGATGAGTCCTCAACATACCTGCACTTTCCCAAACTCCACAGTAACTTTTCTGGTCTTCTCTTGCCCCTCTTCCTGCCTCGCCTCCTTTTGCCCATCCTTACGCCCTGCGGCTGACCATTCTGACAAGATCAGCCCCTCCCCTATCGGACATGCTGTCATCCCACTAGAAAGTGTACACCTCTCATCGGCTGGTTCAGTTCAAGAACGCCTGCGTGTCTCCCGCAGAACCCAGACTCAGTGGCAACGTTGAGCCGCAGGCAGCCCCAGGGTTCGGCCCGAGGCCGGTGCCGGCTGCAGCAGTTCTGGCCAGCAGGGGGCGCTGCGAGCCAGGCCAGGACCTGGGCCACCGCCGCGCTGTTGCTCGGCTCAGCTCTGCATCCCTGAACAACACGATCCCTGAACTTCCTCTAGGACGTCGCCCGCGGAAACACACGAGTTTCCAGGTGATAATTGTATGTCTCCTGTTAAGAGAGAAAGGCTAGGCATGGCTAGTGTGGCTCAGTGGATTAGGTGTCAGCCTGCAAACGGAAAGGTCGCTGGTTTGATTCCCAGTCAGGGCATACACCTGGGTTCTGGGCCAGGTCCCCAGTTGGGGGTGAGCTAGAGGCAACTTATTGATGCATCTCTCACACATCCTCTCTTTCTCCCTCCTTTCTCCTCTCTGAGTAAATAAATGAAGTCTTTAAAAAAAAGGAAAGGGTTAGAGGGTGGGGAGGAGAGTGGGAGAAAAATCCCTTCCTTCTTCCAAGACCCCACTCCTCAGATAGGCGTTCTGAATGTTTTGCAGCAGTTTATTCGAGGTGCTTGACTCAGCAGGTGAAAGCATGAAGCCAAACCCCCTGATTTCTTTCCTTCTGCCAGCCACTGCCCTTTCAAACGGACTCTGTGGATTTATTCAATACTATTATTGGATGCAATCTCAGCAGCCCCACTGGCTTTTCTGAGAGTCTCCCGTTTATTGTCCTGTAATTTCAACTCGTGAATAAGCTAAGTGCAGGCCAATGTTACAGCCAGATTCCACCCCCTCGCCCCCGTCCAGGCCTTCTCTGGCAGGGACACTCGGTGGCTGGGGAAGGGTGGGGGCCTGGGCAGCCTCTCTCCAATCTCCATCGCTCTTCTGCTCCTCCCATCTCTCGGACTGCGCCTGGCTCTCCAGGGCTGGATGCGGGCGAGGCCTAACTACACCAGAACCCTCAGGAGCGCTCTGATGAGCTCCTTGGAGACCCAGCACGCCATTCACCTGCAGTACCCCTGAAACAGGGTTGCATTGCCTCCCCCTAAAGGCTGCTTATAGCCCCCACAGCTTCAGCATCCCTCCTAGCACTTCCAGCCCATTCTGCTGGGGGCCCCTCACACCTAAATGGGAGCCCTCTTCCACGGGGTCTTTTTCAAGAAGGCCTCCATTCAGTTCCTTTCTGCGGGGTCTGTATGTGCCCCTACAGGACACACACACACAGGCACGCACACACACACAGGCACGCACACATACCCCTGCCTAGCAGCCCACCACTCACCAGCTTTCACCATATTCCAGGCTACAGACCGTCCTCCTCTAAGGCTCCCCAAACTGCTCTCCTAAAGCCTGTCTCCCCGCGTTTGAGGTGAGAAGGGAGCAGCTCCTTCCACTCCATGGTGGGTGTGGGTTGGAGGACAGGCAGAATGAGAGCCCTGGAAACTCTGTCCAAAGAGATAGATTATCCTCCAGAATTCCTGGGGGATTTTGGCTTTCTCTGTGAGGGGCAGGAGGCAAGTTTTAGCTCTGCTCTCCCTCGCAGCTGGTCCTGCAAAGACGATCCAGTCTGTCTCTCTCTCTCTCTTTGACTATCACACGGTTCTGCTATTATTTTATTAATTCAAAAGCACTTTATAAGAAAATATAAGTATGGTTTTTAATAGGAATGTTACATCTTAACTCGATACCAAGCTCACAGATTTTAGTTTTGCAAGGAAACAGGCTTTTGTGTTAAACAACAATTCGTAAACAAAACTTTAATCCCAGGGATTCTCCCAAAACATACTACAGCCTCTCTCTTTAAGGTCAGCAACTCGGGCATCGTTTCTCTGTGCAGGGCCTAGGCTGAAATTCTGAGGGGACTGCAAAAGTCTTTGTTTACATCGTATTAGTTTCCAGCCTTTGCCTGAGAGCAGTGTTTCCAAGCTCAACCCAGGAGAGACCTCGCCAGAGGATTTTACACAAATACGAATCCGGTGTCACGCCCTGCGTGAAGCACTCCCAGCCTCTCTGGTAGGCGTGCTGCCCTTCAACCACCCCGGGCTTTGTAGACCCTTCGGGCACCTTACGCTTTCTCTCGCTCTTCTTCCTTTCCTTTCACCAAAAGAGTTCCGGCTTTGCTTTTCCACTTGGCCAACTCCTTGTGGACTTTGAAGACCAGAGTCAGAATGTCACTTCCTCCAGGAAGCCTTCCCGACAGCCCCTCCACTGTGCTTACGCAGGCTTTGTCACAAATAGTGTTCCGTTGTAATTACCTCAATCTGTAGTATCTCCTCACTCGATTCCGAGCTCTCTGAGGACAAAGTGTTTTGTGGAGTGTCTAGATGTTTTATGTGAAAGCACTGAAAAGAAAACCAAAATCACCTATAATCCCACCACTATTTCGATATCACAGGAAAGACAAAGAATCTTCGTTCTCCTGCCTGTCCTGCCAATCCTACCTCCAGTGGCAACCACTTTTAAGAGGGTGGTTTGTTTTCCTGGCGCGCGTGCACGCACACACACACACACACACACACACTTTTATAATTCTTATTCTACATCTTGGCCTGTGTTGCATCCAGCAAGCACAAGAACAAATGTCGGAGACTTTCAGGGTATCAAAGATGTTACTTTATTGGCCAAGTTTTAACCTGCACAGGGGCAAACTCTCAAAGTGTCCCATAAGGGCTGCAAATGAGAGTCGCGCCTAGCGCTTACCGCTAAGTCCTTATATAGGGGCGGGCAAGCAAGCGTCATACAGAAGCAGACGTGGCAGTTAGCTGTTTGCTTACAGAGACCACACGGGAACAGGGTGGGGTCCTAACTTCAGTGGCGCGCATTTTCTAGCTTTAAAACTAAACAAAGCATTGCTGATCTAGCACACCAGGGGAGCGCATTTGCGCAATCCAGGGTGTATGCTGCACTCAGTGTCCCTCGTCAATTTCTCCTGGCTACAACCGAGGTTCCTATTTGCTAAGGTCACATTTAGTTCTTAATTTCCTTGTTCCTAACAGCCTGCAATTTTCACTTTTGCTTAATGGGCTAACTTGAGCATTTTTTCATGTCAATGCATATGGTTCGTCCTCATTCTTTTTTTAAAAAAGTATGTGCAGGCCCTGGCTGGTGTAGCTCAGTGGATTGAGCGGGGCCTGAGAACCAAACAACCGCGGTTCGATTCCCAGTCAGGGCACGTGCCTGGGTTGCAGGCCTGTTCCCAGCAGGGGACACACCAGAAGCAACCGTACATTGATATTTCTCTCCCTCTCTCCTTCCCTTCCCCTCTAAAGATAAATAAATAAAATCCTTTAAAAATAAGTATTGCATATATTTATACATAACATAAAATGTGTCATTTTAACCATTTTAAGTATACGACTTAGTGGTATTAATTACATTTACAATGTTGTACAAGCACCACCACTATTTTTTTCTAGAACTTTTTCATCATCCCAAACAGGACCTCTGTACCCATTAAGCAATAACTCCCCACCCCTGTACACACACACCCTGCCCCTAGCAACCTCTAATCTACTTGCTGTCTCCATGAATGCCTCGTCCTTTTTTAGTGCCCGAATATTATTCTACAGTAGGAGACATCATCGTTTACGGAATCATCCTCTACTAATGGACATTCAGGGGCTTCCCTGTTTTTTGATAATACAAATAGTGCTGCAACAAATGCCTGTGCATCACAATTACTTTTAACAGGAAGGTTCCTGCACCCCATCACCTGGTTATTCTGGTTTAATAAGGATAAGCAGGGCCCAGGAATCTGGGTTTTTAAAACATCCTACCTGACCATTGTGATGTGAAACCACACAGTGAGAATCCCAGCTGTGGGGCCTGGGTCCCCTGCGTTCCCAGACCCCTAGCACCCAGCCCCGAGCCTGCCCACAGAGAGCGGGTTTGCTCACTGGAGAAGCATCACAAACTCTGGGTTCCTACCCACACTCTGCTGCCACCACCACGCCAAGACTGCCCCCCCTCCCCGTGAGTCATTAGGCACAGCGTGCTGGCCCCCAGGATGACAGAGCCTCCAAGGGAAGCCTGATGGATTGTTTGTCTTCCAACCTGGAAGCCCTGAGTCACCCTGGCTTACCAGGCAGCTCCCAATACTGTGATCTGTTAGCTTTGCCCTTTGTGGGAGGCAAAATCACCACTCACTCAAATCCAGGCCTACCAAGGAAGGTGGTGCCTTATCTAGCCTGGGGGATTATGATTCACACCACTTAGAGGGTGGGTGGGTGGGTGGAGGACCAGGAGCCACCAGGAGCAAGAGAAAAGAGACAGGGCCCTGGCTGGTGTAGCTCAGTGGATTGAGCACGGGCCTGCGAACCAACGCGGTTCAATTCCCAGTCAGGGCACATGCCTGGGTCTCAGGCCAGTTCCCCGCTGGGGACGCACAAGAGGCAACCATACATTGATATTTCTCTCCCTCTCTCCTTCCCTTAACCTCTAAAGGTAAATAAATAAAATCTTAAAAAAAAAAAAAAGAGAGAGAAAAGTGACAGAAACAAGGCTGGGTTCCAGGGGTAAAAATTAAAAGGTGAAGGAGAAAGAGTAGAGAGGAAGTGAAAACAGAGACACACAGAGAGTTTTAAGGGGCGGAGAGAATGAACACGAGAGTTGGAGGGCAGAGACAGAAATGAGAAAGGAGAAAGCAGGGACAAGGGAGCGGGGGGTGAGAAAGAGAGGACAAAAGAAAAGAGAACGCAAAGCAGGAAGTAGGGTGAGTTCCTGAGCTGCCACCTTGGATCGTCCAGAAGAAACTGCTTGTGCTTCAGACCCCGGCAAGGCAAGTGGCGGAGGCAGTCTGGCTTGGTCCTCAGCGAGGAGCTGGCTCAGGCTTTCAGACCTCGCCCGCAGCCCTGGCTGCCATGCTGGGGGGCAGACTCTGAATGCGCGGCAAAAAGCACTCAGGGCAGCCACCTCCTGTGTGCCCAGGGGTAGACACAGCCTTTCTAGTCACTTGGCAACAAGGAATAATATCCTCAAAAGGTGCATGCTTCTTGCACAGTTCCTTAGCTATAGAGGATGCTCGTTACAATGTTATTTATAGTAAAGGAGGAGAAAAGACAGAAAAGGGAGAAATGAAGTTTTATACATTTATGATAAATCACAGAACACCATCTTATACAGCCATTAAAAATAAGGGTACAGAAGAACTCTTAATAATACAGAGAAATCCTCATAATATTAGATGAAAATATAATAAATTCACACACATGTAAACGACGTGGGGAAGGGAGTAATGGGGGCGGCACAACCTCTACCCTGGCTCAGAGTCGCCTCAAGTTCAGTCCAGTTCAACCCTGTGCTAAGAGACGGCTGTTTTTTGACAATCTCAAGGCCAGACCCTAAGCCTCTCCTCTTAGCCCCACGCTGTCTCTCTTGGGGAAATTCCCTTAAAGTCTTGCCGGGGGTAAGTCCCAGTTTGTGCTCCAACTATAGAAGCCCGAGGAATTGGATTCTTCTACCTGCCCTGGTGTAGCCAGGGGCCTGCCTGTGACCAGCAGAAGCCAGCCAGTGCAGCCACATGATCCCGGCCAGGCCCCTGCCACTGGGCCCCGCGAGCTCCTGACCCCCATTCTCCATGCATATTGATAGTCTTATAAGAAATTCTCGTTTTGTTTAAGGAGCTGGCATTGGCCTCTGTGGCTTGCCCCCAGGAGCCGGGCCTGACACTCTGGCTGTGCTCAGCAGCAGGGAGTTCTGCTACCCCGCCCACCAGGTGTGCAGAGCCCCTCCCTTCCTCGGGGTTCAGGTGTCCTGGGGCTGTGGGAAAATGTGTCTATATAGGGTGATCACCTAGGGCCTCCGCACTGGGCCTGGGCTGCCAGTGAATGAGGAGCTGGATGGGTTAATTTCCCTCCTGGAAACTGAGAAGGATGAGCTGGCAAAGGTCCTGGGTACAGGCCACGGGAGGGGCTCCTCTCGGGGACAGTGGATCAATAATAGCTAGCCCCCAACATAGCACCTGAGCCAGAGGCTGGCAGCATGCCCTGAAAAAGCTGATCTGGTGGGGAATAAGGAGGGGGTGCAACCTCTCACGCACACAGGCCCAGGGATGTCTCGGAGAGGGAGGGCCGAGCTGCCCACCAGGAGCAGGCCCTCCACGACTGTGGAGGTCCCAGGACTTGGCGTCTGCCCACGTTGGTTACTTTGTACTAGCCTGTCTTTGACAGAAACTCTTGCATAAAAAGTCTCTGGGTGTGTTTTGGGGAGTTTTAGGGGAAGATGGGTGGAAAGATGGTGCCCTGTTTCATAGCTGTTCTGGCAGGGGAAACCTGGGGCAGGAGTGGGTAGCATGATTTTTCTTTCTTTTTATAAACACTTTATTGATGTATATACAGAGGAATTCACCCAAGTAATTTTCACAAAAAGTAAACACACCTGTGTAATTGTAACCTAACTTACACATGTAGCCTAGTAGGAATCTAGCATAGATTACCATTTGTTTCGAGTTTGTAACTTTGCCTCGATTAACATGTAAATCCACTTAGATCACTCTAAAGTTTACAAGTGTGTGTGATGCTGTCTTGCAATTTGCTGAAAGTCTCACAGAAAGACCAAGACTTAGATGTCTACTCGCACTTGCTCAGTTCCTGACATTGATTGCCAGGCTGTTTTTCAGGAACAAACCCAGGACGTTTTGCAGGACCCCGGGTCGGGGGAGCATGCTCAACTGCCCGAGACGGGCTGGAGCAGCCTGAAGGACCCTTCAGTGACCCCCTCGTGAACTTTCCCTGTTATATCCTTACTATAATACTTGAACTTGCAATGTATGTATGACCATGTTCCATGACTTCCAGTGCCCTGGAATGTCTCCACCTATGCATACAATGACAAAGTCTACCTCAATGTTTATGCGTGATTTCCCCTAACAAAGAAGGTTAGATATTTTGTTCAGGGACACAATGCTCTAGGAACAACCCCTGGTGTGTTTTTGTTTGCTGGATTGCCATAAAGTTCCTGAAATCATCTCGGAGTTGTCTTTTGGCTGGCAACTACCCAGCATTAGGACCTGGTTTAGTCTGGTAAGATAACCATCCCCCAGCCCAAGACAAAGAACATTACCCGGCATCCCTGAAGCCCCTCATTTGGGTGGCAGGGTCTGAGAGCAAAGGAGGGAGGAAGGAAGAGACCCTGGCAGGTACTGGCCTGCCTCATGTGTGGTCCAGGAGGCTTAGCAGGAAGGTGGCTTAGCATAAAGAAGGTGCCCCCTTCTTTATGAGCACCAGCCGATGAACTTGCCTGCATGCAGGGCTTGGAACACACCACACATCCAGTATTCAGGGTCTGCCCTTGGGAACTTGGTGGGAAGACTATCAGCCACAGGCAGCCCTACAAAACAAGACAGGGAACGGGGGTTTTGCAGAGGTTCACAGACCAACTAGGGCTGAGCCAAGAGCCTGAGGGCAAACAGGGAAAAAGATGTTTCTTGGCTGGGCTGGGAGGGTGTGTGCTCACAAGGACCTAGGAGTGGCCAGTCCCAGGGGCGTGGCCTCAGCAAACACTGTTTGCTCCTGAAGTTTCTGTTTGTCCAGGAATGGTTCACCCGAGTTCCACTGATTAGGCCCTCCTCAACTCCCTGCACTGTGAGCTCCTGTGTGGGGGACACAGGGGTACCATGGAATGAGTACAGCTGAGGCATCAGAGAGACCTGCGTCGGAACCCCAGCTCTAGGCTCTGTGACTTTGGGAAAGTCGCATTCCCTCTTCTTCCTTGGTTTCCTCACTAGCACAACAGGACGACAAGGTGCACTGCATGAGACGGTTTTGAAGAGGAAATAAGATCATTTATGTAAAATGCCTGACATTGGGCGGGCACTTTATAAATGTTTGTTCCTGTCCTTTGACACTGCTGAGCAGACACAGTAGTCGCCTCTACTCACCGCGGATGCATTGCTAGGCCCCCAGTGGACGCGCGAAACCAGCACCAAACCCTATAGGTGCAACGTTTGCCCTGTGTGCGCGTAACTGTGATAGAGTTCAATGTGTTTTCCATCTTAATAAGCACTTGTCATACATTGTGGTTGTAACTTTTACAGTTTGAGGCTCCACAGCAAAACTAGCACATTTTCTTCTACACAATTTCACAGACAGAAGATTCATTCTTACTGTAGATTTTAGCAACCTCAGCATATGATTTTTTTCTTTCCTTATTAAGTTGAGCAATTTCACCTTTTCACTTAAAGGAAGCACTTTCTGGCTTCTCTTGGGCAAATCCAAATTGCCAGCATCACTGCTTATGTGATGTGGGGCCACTATTAAGTAGCGTGAGGGTCATGAGGACACAAGCACTGTGGTGCTGGGACAGGCGGTCTGAGGACCTGACGGCTCCTCCCGTGTACAGCATGAAGTCGACAGACAAAGGGATGACTTGGTCCCAGGTGGGATGGAGAGGAACAGTGCAAGATTTTCTCACACTACTCAGGATGGCACACAATTTAAAAAGTATGAATTTTTTATTGCTGGAATTTTCCATTTAATATTTTTGGACCACAGTTGTCCATGGGTCTGCAGAAAGCAAAATGGCAGGTAAGAAAGATGCTATATTTACCTGGGCCTGCTGTGTAGCAGGTACTTTTGCTAGATACCAGGAAGAGAAGAGTGAACAAGAATGTGAAGACAGGCGGCCCTCACAGAGCTCAGAATGTCTGACAAGTGGGACAGACATTAAACCCATTAAAAAATGCATGTTATGAAAGAAAAGAATGACGTGTTATCGAAAAGAATATCAGTGGTGACTTCCTCCAAACAGAGTGGTCTCTATTAGGAAGGGCCCCTGGGGAAGGTGACACTTAAGCTGAGACCTAAGGAGGAGCACGAACAAGGCATTTTGGAAAGCAGTTCCCTGACGGGGCGAAAAGGCACAGGTCTTAGAGCCAGTGCAGGTGGATTTCAGATTCCGGCCCCACTGATCCGGCTGTGGGACTCTAGAGGCGTCCCTTTGCTAATCTGAGTCTCAGTTTTATCTTCTGTCAAGTGTGGCTAAAAAGACCTTCTACACAGAATTCAGAGGATGGAACCCAGTCGTGCATATAAAGTGCCCTTCGCGGCAAATACCCAGTAAAACCAGTCTCCTTCCTGCCCCAGCTCACGACGAATTGTCGCGTGACTGGCACAGAGACAAAGCTATGCACTCAAGAACACCTGTAGGCAGGACACAGGTGGCTCCTCAAGCTGGGTATTCGAGGAGAGGTTAATAAAGGGACTCGATAAAGGTATGGCAGGATTTGGGGGGAGCAAGAAGGAACAGTGCAGTCCCTCAGGACCAGCGGCAGTGGCTCCTAAAGGAGGTGAGGAAGACGGCAATGGTCAGAGCCTGAGAGAACGGGCTGTGGAAGGGGTGCCTGAGAGACACAGCTGAATTGTAGGGACCGGACAGGGAGAGAGCCGAGGGGATAACTACTCTGGCCTCAGCTTCCCCTTGCCCTCTGCTCTTTTGCTAGGCCTTCTGCTGGCCAAATGGATGGAGGCCAGGGGGCCCGAGAGCTCGTGGATGCAATCCCTTAGGGTCAGCTGCCCAGGGTGGAGAGCAAGGGACAAAGGGTAGCGTAGATCTGGAGGGACTAATGGCAGAGACGCAGCACAGGATCCATATCACTGGGTCTCTTGAGCATGAAAGTGACAGATCCAGTATAAAATGACTTAAGTCGAAAGGAGATGCCTCAGGCCACCTAACTGGAAACTCCAGGGTACAGCCTGAGACACAGCTTAATCAGTGCTCAGTCCATAGTCAGGAACCAATTTCTCATCATCTCTCAGTTCTATTTCCCTTCGTGTCAGCTTGACTCTCAAGCTACATGTAGTGGCAAGGTGACGGCAGCAGAGAGGAGAGGAGGAGGCAGTCCCCAGAGGAGCATTGTGGCTCTCCATCAAGGAGCAGCGATAGACGCTGTCCACTCTGGGCTTACGGTCGATAAACTCACGTGCCAGGGATTGGTACTTCTGAGGCCAGGTGAGCAGCCCCCCATTCCCATCTCCACACTAAAGGGACTCGATTACCTATCTCAGTGCCCGCATTAGGCAGGCAGCAAAACAGGCCCAGTGAGAAGAAGGGCTCTGCAGAGGACCATGCAATTACTGTCAAGGCCAAGACTGGAACTCAGGTCACACTGTCTGTCTT